>JAULBM010029732.1:0-11095 GCA_032357055.1 Geukensia granosissima
TCGGCCCCATCTCAGATCTGGACAATATTTGTTGTGTCAATAGTTGGAGTTGTCCTGTAACTAAATCTGTTGTCTTTCAAACATATACATACATTTGTTGCCATGGTAAAGGATTCTTAAATTGTGGGAAATAATTTAAAAATATTATTTCATTTGGCATTTTAATGTATTAGCCAACCAGAAACAAGAATCATCCGTGGCGTCCATGTGTTTGTTTAATCAGGACAAAATGCGCAAAATTATTAAAGGACCTAGCTTGCACAGGGTTCTCAGTAGGAATTTCTCATGGTGGGTCCTGTGACTCATCACTTTTTGAAATGGCGAGTCCCAAATGTTTTTGAGAGTCTACAATATTTTCATTTCATAATGCATTGTGGTGGTTTCAAAGTGGTTTTTTACAGTTTATTTTTGTTCTTGAAAACCAATTTTTGTAGTTATGTAGCTTATGAATTTTTTCATTCACATTACTAAATGAAAAGGAATTGATTTATGAGGTGTTCCTAAAATGAAGGAAATTATTTCCAATTACCTGATTGCATCATACATTAAGAACATAGTAAATTGTTCTCAGCCAATGAAACAGTAGGATTTTGTCTCTCTTAACTGTCAAGAACCATGTTCTTAATAGGGGATTATCCTATTGTTCAATTGCAATTGTCATAAATGCCTGAGGTCTTTTTAACACCTTACTCAATTCCGTTTTATACTTCAGCAATAAAAAAACAATTATTGATAGATTACCTGAACATAATGAATGAAAATAGTTTTCAAATATAAACAACATTTAATACCATAAAAAATAAATATACATTGTTGACCTTTAAGCATTTCTTTTCTGTTAAAGAGTTTTTGATAATCATAATTAAATCAGAAGAGATCCTGATCATTTAAAAATGTTCTAATGTCAGCGCAGCTCACTTTGGAAATGGCCTTTTTACAATTTTGAAGATTTTAAAATGGGATTTAGATGGCATGCTTCTTACTGAAAATTGTATCTATGTATATCGTCATTTTAAGTGCAAAATAGTTACTTCTTCCCCAAGAGTTTTTTCTACTATTGGTGAAAAAGGGCTGGGCCACACCATATCTCATACTAGGTATCAATGTTTCAAAATATCAAAAGAACCGGCTTACCACAGATAAGCTGCGGAAATCTTTGTGTTTAAAGGCAAAAGACAGTGATGCTGACAACAACGACATGGTCATAACATAATACGACTGCAATGTTTTAATGATGCATTAAATGTAGGTGAAAGTGACCTTATTGTGTGGGATGCTGCCAGGATTCAAAGCTCATCTACCTGCACATGATAGGCAATGTTGTATCTTAAATCATGTAGGTCCTTAAATGCACTAAGTCATTCAACCATGAAATATCTGTCATTTGACCACGATTTTTATGTGTGTTCCTTGTTCTTATAGTGGAGCAAAATTTTTCCAAAAGACGCTTAATAAAGGAGTTTAATGCACCTACATGGACCTTACATTTGGCAAATTATGATTTGAAATGAAAGGTTTATTTATGAACTTTCTTTTTCAACTGGTCCTAAGAATTTCCTGTGGTCACGTCAAATGATGTCACCTTGTTTTCTTGAAAATAACTGACCTATCTTAAGTATGACTGTAATATGAAATGGAATGAGTTTTATAATTTAATTCATGTCTGGATATTTATCGTGACCCAATTAAATTATAAAAACTACTTATATATTTCACATTATCTGTACTTTTGTTAAACAGTTAATTATCATGACGTATAAACTGTTATAACAGTTACAATGTTTTCCTTTTATAAATATTTACCATAAAGCTTGTCTAATTCCTGTTAAAAGGCATTATCATAACTGTGGTGTTGGTTGCATTTTTAAATTTTTTAAATTAAAACAAATGAAAATGTAAATAGATACACTGAATTTGAAGACTAATTGCAAACTGGAAGCAAAATAGATCTCAAAGTACCATTTTAGCAGTTTGTCTTGACAGTTTCCATCTAATACAACCTTAGTAAAAGGTTTTATCCACTTATGAACATTTCACGGTAGCATTTCATCAGTTAATTCTTATCCACTGTACTTTGTACCAGTTTTTGTCCACAAAGTAAATGTCAAATTGTCATTTTAACAGTATTTTGCCAAGTTTTCTTCACTATTGTAGATCTCACAGTGACATAAATATTCTAGCAGTAAGTCACTAAGTTCTTATTCAGCTTCGTATCAGGTTTTCTTCAGTAGAGTTGATGATATCAAGGTGACAAATCAGCGGTATGTCACCAGGTTCTAATCCAACATACATGACAAAGTACCAGATTGTGTACATAATGGTAGATCATATAGTGACATGTTAGCAGTATGTCACAGGTTTTCATCAAAAGTAGTAACAGTTTTTGTTCATTAATGGAGATCTCCCATGTTAGCCGTACATGTACAATGTATGTCACAGGTTCTCATCCAATGATCTATTCTAGAACACACAGTGACATGTTAGCAGTAATGTCACAGATTCTCATCCAATGTTCAATTCTAGATCACATAGTGGCATGTTACCAGCAGTATGTCAGGTTCTCATCGAATATTCAGTATTGAACAGTGTGATTATAATGTAAAACAAAGAGGTAACGTCATTCGGTGAGCTTCAATTTTACATTTAAATGATGTTCTTTGTTTTTATGGACTAAAACTTACTTTCTTATTCAATGAAACACAATGTCCCAAGAAAAACGACGAGAAAACCGGCACCTATACATTTCCGCCATCTTTGTTGCTATGGCGATTATAAACAAAAGAAATGTCTCCCGGTTTCCGTGCCGCGAAAATTCATAGGATTTTTCAAAATTTGAGTTAGAGCGCAGTTTCCGATAACAATAATACTTTGTCAGATTATCTCAATTGTCAATTAAATTGTTGTTTAAATATTTTGATTATCAGGGTCTGCGCTCATACTTAAATTAAGCCGTTTTTACTCGAAATTTGTCAACATTGTCGATTTCCCGTAATATTCTCTAACTTTGATGGCTTGATTAGATTAGTACCGAAACTTATTTTTGTAATAATCTTTCATATTAAGAATCTTTGATATAAGAAGTAAGAAAATAACCAACAAGTTTAATCTGTAATCGATTTTTATTTTTCAAATTAAACAGGACCGATTTGGGTAGTTACTGAACAAAGTCCTTTATTACACAACGATCATGAAATTTATTACACCAATGTCAGCCAATCAAGACAAGATAAGGAGTAAAAATCACCCAGTGGCCGATAAAGAAATTTATTACACAATGATCATGAAATTTATTACACCAATGTCAGCCAATCAAGACAAGATAAGGAGTAAAAATTACCAAACTGCCGATAAAGAAATTTATTACACAACGATCATGAAATTTATCACACCAATGTCTGACAATCAAGAGAAGATAAGGACTAACCACAGTTTGTATAGCCTACTACAGCTACAGTAGGAAGTTCCTTCTTTTTACGACTATTTCTGATCATTACTCTCTGTTGTTCCATCCTCATAATAGCTTTCTTTAACTTTGATTCTCTTTCCTGCAAAAGACAAAAGAAAGATAATATGTTTGTTTGAAATCTAGCAAAGAATTCCGCTCAAATCGGTGCTAGGAGCCATCTTTAACTTACTGTGAGGTGGGAGTTTTTACTCCATGTTGAAGGCCTTATTGTGACTTTGGGATAAAGAACAGCAATCAAGACACTGTTTTTTTTGCTTTCAATTTAATTGTATATATGAGATTTTTGTGTCATGAATATTTACACCATTTACCCCTTTATTCTATTATATTAGGGCTGTATTCTGATATCCACCTATGGTTACCTTTGGGTAACCCTAAGATTGAACAACACCAAAGGCGAAGCATTTGTCCATGGATTCATCTGTTACTGTCTTGAAATATCTTAGGTTACCCCCAAAAGAAATTGGACAAATGATTTAACTATGGCTGCATTCAGATATCCACCTACAGATACCTTTGAGTAACCCTAGGGTTGATCACCACTATAGGCAAAGCATTTGTCCATTTTTTTCCTTGGGCAACCTAATGTATATTCAGGAGGTTACCCATGAATATCCATGGACAAATACTTCAACCTTAGGGTTACCTAAAGGCAACCGTAGGCCAATATCCGAATGCAGCCTATGGTGGCTTCAACCTTAGGTTCGTAGGTGGATATCCGAATATGCCCATAATGATGTTGAACATTTCATGTGTTGAAAATGAATATATCTTACATAAACTGCAATTTGTGAATGCTAAAATTTTACAGTCAAAAATATTACACAAGTCACCAGTCAGTAACTACAACCTCAGCAACAGGACCATTACCCGAAGCAGTGACCTCCTGACCTCCATAAAGGTTCTCCCACTACCTCCAACCAAATCTGCTCTACCTGTCTGGAAGTCCTCTTTACCTTTGTGAATTTCTTCCATTCTTCCTCTGTAAATACAATGCAATGAGTAAGGCATGAGAAATTACAAAGGAAGCAAAATGTTTCACAATAAATCTCATATTACCCACATTCAATAACATTTTCTACTTCCTGTCTATATATATTTCATACTGGCATTTGTACAACCCATATTTTCTTTGATTTCTAATGATATTTAAACACTAAATCCAATTGGATGTGTTTAAATTGACACTGCTGTGAGGTGTACTTATCAGTTGCTTTTGGGCTTTTACTAGCAGACAGCAACTGCGAGTACACTTTTGAGGTTGATACTTTCTCGTTTCTTGTATTAAGTTTAAATTATATTTGTTATTGGCTTCCAGTATAGATTCATTTCAACCAATTTTTATAGTGTGTTTTTTATTGTTGTTTTGTCACACCACTGTCCCAGGTTAGGGGAACGTTTGAGCGCTCACCAACCCGTTTACCCCGCCACATACTAATGTGCCTGTCCCAAGCCAGGAACCTGTAGCCAGTAGTTGTCATTGTTTTGTTGGTCATATATTGTTAAATGTTCACCATTTTTGCTTTAGATTTGGTCGATTGTCATATTTTATGTATAGTTTCACAATTTGTATGGTAGGGACTCTGGTTCATTGTTGAAGGCCAAAATGGGACCTGTAGAAGTTAATATTCTACTGTCACTTGGTGGGTGGCTGTCTCAGGGATAATCATGCAATATCACCTATTTTTATATCTCCCAAATAGGTTGCCCTAGGAAAAACATGGACAAATGCTCCGCCTATATTGGCGTTCAACCTTAGAGTTTCCCAAAGGTATCCGTAGGTAGATATCCGAATGCACCCAATGATTTTTTTCAATGCATTCTTTTCCAACACCACTTTAAGATCATTGCCAGGATATATATTGAATTTTTGAGGGAAAAAAATAAAATGCTATACAATCTCTTATCAGTCTTCAAATAAATAATTTACTGGTAAACATTTCGGTAAACAGCTGTTGGGCCCCTCCTTTCGTTTAAATATTGACCATCTTCATGAATTGTTGATTAATAAATGACTTTTCCCATGTCTGCTAAAAATCACCTTGAAACTGTATGACCTCCCCAAGGGTATTAAACTGTATGACCTCCCCAAGGGTATTAAACTGTATGACCTCCCCAAGGGACTTAGTTTCAGGAAGGTACCTAAATTATTCAGCATTTTTACCTTGCTCACTAGTCCTTCATAAGAAAAATATTGACATTTAACTAGACCACTGAATTTTTAAAAATTTTGCCTTAATTGATCTGTTTTGGTTGGTATTCGGAAAAAAATCATGGATTTCAAATAATATTAACATACATTTGCACAAAATCTATGTTTAATTAATTGATGGATTAACTAACCAACAATTCACCAAAATTAAAATGTTGGAATTTACTCAGATAGCTATTAATATTAATATCAGAATGTCTAATATGTTTAAGTTTAATAGTGAACAATTTAAGAAAAACTTTAAAACAACAGAAATCTGCTGGTCATCATGGACAACCATGCCACATCTATTTTTATATAAATATTTTGCATTTGATGTACTGTAAATGCAGAAATTATTTCCGATCGATGTTTTTATAATTGTGAATAAAGCCACAGGATTGTAATCACAATAATAAGAACTCACATTTCTAATTTCTCTAGATATGTTTTGTTACACCTTTCAAACATCCCCAAAAATAAAACTCCCATTATCGTCTCCTTCCCAAGTTTCACAATATATTAAATGCATGCAATAATTTCTGAATTTACAGTATTGTGCTCAAGACTATTCCAGTGAAATGATAAGTTACGAAAAGAAATGCGTAAGCCATGACTTTGGATTTTTAATTTTGCCACTGTCTTCACAGCAACTCAAAATCAAGGAAAAAGAAAAAAATTTTATTTCAAAATAAGGCCTCCCAAAGATTTTGGCCCTCTTAATTTTGAAACATGACTTAAAAGAAATGTGACAAATGTGGATTGTGATGTCATATTAGAAATAAGATCCAAGTGTTCTCCAGCTGCTTTACTTTATTGGCAGTTTGGTTATTTTTCCTTTGATGCCCGATATTTCTAGTAATAGGCATGTTTGGACCTACAGTCATGATACTGGAAAATATCAGGCAAGTGGTCACGTGACATTGCTGATAAAAAGAACAACAGACATTTAAAAGGTCTCAACTGAAATTTTCATCTGTATCACAGATCGCCCGATACTGATGATAATTCCAGTCTAGACATTAAAAATATCCATTATTCTTAATCCTATATCTATCAATTTTGGCACCATTTACGTCCTTTTTCCAAAGACTTGATATTCTAAATCAAGATGTATGTGAAAATGGTCTAGACTACCAAGAGATATAGAATATAGGACATTTTGTAACTTGAAGTGACTGTATCACAGAAAATATTCCGTGAGCACACAAGGCAGCTGAATATTTCAGTACAAAATACAAATTGTCCTATATTCTTTTTATCGGTAATTTAGATAAACAAAATATTCTCAAGCTGATAATGTCACATGTACATCATTTTACACAAGATCTACTCAATTTCAATGTATGACAACAAAATGTTGTTTGGTTATAAGAATGACACTGAATCTATTTTATTTATAAAAAGACATGCATGAAAAAGAAGCATGTGATGTAAATGCTTGACAACATGACTTTATCCTTCACAATATTTTTTTTTATTTGTGCCTGCAGACATGGACAGGAATATTAAGTCAGTACAGATCAAAGGCAATTGCTGCAAATAATAGGGATGACAGGGAATTTTTATTTGTGAACATGTGTTGCAGATCGCAAGTTTTTACTGCCCGTGTTCTTTCAGGTTTCTCTTTGAGTCTTTGGGTGTTTTTTCTGTTTATTGGTTGTTGGCTGGTGATTATTGCAGTCTGTTTTGATTTTTAGTAAACAAATTTTTCCCATATTTATGGCTTTTTATAAAGTTTTGCCCTTTTAATAAATGATTATATTTGAAGTTACCAAAACTTCAACCAAATAGATAATAAACACTTCAGGGTAAATAATCCATGGTCTATTATCTGTCAAAATAGAGAAAAGAAAAAATTATTTTATTAAAAATTTTTTACTTGTTGAAATATTTTCAACATATAGAAACTTCTTAGTAAATTTCATTAAATTTTATGAAGATTTTACCAAAAAAAAGTTTAAAAAAACTTGAATGTTTGGATTAAACTACAATTCAGAGTCAGATAAAAACTGAATCCAACTAACTGTCAAAAATACAAAAACAAAAGGAAATTGTTTTTCATAATTTTACTATGTATGGTTTACGTTCAACAAGCCATATAAAAGTTTTAGAAAAATCCATTAACATTTTAAGATTTTTATGAAGTTTTAGAATTTTAGCATTAGGATTACAAAAAATACAATGCTCAAAATATTTTAATACCAGTTACCTATCAAAATATGGCAAAAAATCTACATTTTACCCAGAAAGCTTCTGAGTAAGTTTTATGAAAATAAAGGAAGATTTGACAAAGCTATCAAAGTTTTAAATAACTTAATTAGGATTAACCAAGACTATAGTGCCAACAAAATAGTCAAATCATTTGTCAAAATATAGGAAAAATCAAAAGAGTTTTGTTCACAATTTTATCCTTGAAAAAATTTTCTGTCAAAGCTTATCTCAAAAATATCCATGAAGATTTGACAAAGCTATATAAGTTTTAAAAATTTCAACCTTTGAAACCAGTAAGTCCAATTCTCTGTCAAAATTTAAAAAAAATAGATTTCTAACGTTTTCCAAAATTTCACATATTTTCAACATAAAAAGAAATATGAAGTTAAATCATTAAATATTAGACAAAGCCATTCAAGCCTAAATTGAGGTTAAACCTCAAGGTCAATGTCATATGAAAAAGATGAATTGTGACTGTTATGTCCAACCTTCAGTCACTTGGAACCATTGCTCTGTTGTTTGGGATTTCTAAACTCTCTTACTATACACTTATAACAGATTTAATGGAACAATTCTTTGCTGTTCATACCTAATTACCTTAATTTTAAAAAGTGTATAACATACAAAAAAATCACCTTATGTAGGGAATTTCCGCCAAAGCCACCTGAAGTTTTGATATCTGCGATTTGGCATGATCCTTGAAAATCTGGAGGATAATGGCATATCTGAAATACAAAATTTCATAAAATGTGAATTGTTCATCCTACATGTAATAATGTCATTCTTCCATAGTTTACTGTATAAATTTAAGCATAAATTAATTATAGCTTTTATATGTGGATGTTTTATAAGATTATGTTCTTATTATCAAATCATAGGCTATCATGTTATATTTATTTATTGACATGTCTCAGCATTAGGTTGTTTTCTTCACCAGAATTAAGTGGTCTAGAATTTATTAACTGTGAACATTCATAAGATTGTTCTATACTATCCTGTCTTTTTTATTATTTTGTTATTCTGTATTCCACTTTTCTAATACTTGTTAATTGACATATAAAAATTTTAGATTCAGCCAAGGATATGGCTAAAGAAAGACTTGTAACTAGCTAACCAGTAGATTATATCAAAAACACAAATTCATTTCTGCATTAAAATAAACAAAAGTTGTTCTTAGTTCAACATTCAATGAAAAATAAAGAACAGGTTTCACTGATTCAAACAAAATAATGCTATCATTAATTTTATAAGTACAATGTATGTAACATTAAAATGCCTTACAGATGTAATGGTAAGGACTTCAAAGATGGTAACTGCAGATTTGAGGGAAAAACTGTCAGGCCACATATCTGTGACTAGGCAAAAAAAGATTACACTGTATTTATTTCTTTTACTAATAATTTATTTAAATGCCAGTAGTTTCAGAACATACTACTGACACCAGAGAATGGAAGGAGTCCGTAATCGCTCATCTGGTATACAGTTGCCAAGACAAAGTTGACATTGAAACCATTCGATTTAACTTTGGTTCCAACAGAGCAAGCCATTTAATACTAGAAGATTTTTGTATGAGTTTCCCATAGGATCCTATGTTGAAATAAGTTCAGCGTAGTGGCCATCAGCTGGCAGGTAGGGTTTCAAATATAATTCTGAAAGGGACCCACCTTATGACAATTCCACCAAAGTTTATTTCCAATTCATTGAGCAAGTAGTTCCATATGAAAAGATTTTATAATGAAGTTCCAATAAGGTTCTATGTTAAACTAGGTTGGGCTGAAGCAGCCATCCTGGTTGGAGGGTGGGGGTCACCTGATACAATTCTAAAAGCTAATAACCATTCAAAGTTTGATTCCAATTAAGAAAGTAGGTCCAGACAAGAAATTTTTTTAATTAATTTCCCAAAGGGGTATCCTTTTTTAAACTAAGTTTGTCTGAGGCGGCCATCTCGAGTGGCGGGTAGGGGTCATTCAATAAAATTCTGAAAGGGACTCACCTAAGGACCATTCCAAAGGTTTCAATTGAGCAGGTAGTTCTTGATTAGAAGATTTTTTTTAATGAATTTCCCATTGGTTTCTATGTTAAACAAGTAAGGCTGTGGCAGTCATCTTGGTTGATGGGTGGGGTTGTGTCATTGGATACAATTCTGAAAGGGATCCACCTATTGACCACTCTACCAAAGTTAAATTCTTATTTAGCAAGAAGTTCCAGATGAGAAGATTTTTAATGAATTTATTATTGGGTCCTTTGTTAAACCAAGTTCCTCTGAGGTGGCCATCTTGGTTGGCAGATTAGGTCATAAGACATAAATCTGAAAGATCACCTTAGGACTATTCTACCAAAAGTTTAGTTTGGCATAAATTGGCTAGACAGTTCTGGAGAAGAAGATTTTTATAGAAACCACCCCTGTTTTAAGTAATGGTGGCCTCAGTGGTTAGAATATCAGGACCCCAAATAAAAATCTAAAAGGGGGACATGCAGAGACCATTCCGCAATCAGATTGGCTAAGAAAAATACAATGTAAATTGTGGAGGTACAAGGGACAGCAGACGGTTGAATAATTCAAAGTGATGAGAAAAGCTTGCAAGGCCTTTCAAGACAGGTGAGTTCAGAATGAAAATATAGAATAAGATCATGATGAATATACAGTAAGTGATGCTCAAGAACCTGAAAAGGTATGACTGGGACAGTTTTTTCTATATAAACCTACCTATCAAACACAGGTAAACCCCAGTGTTCCTGAAAATCTGTGTATTATCTATATAAACTTACCTATTAAACACAGGTAAACCCCAGTGTTCCTGGAAATCTGTGTCTTATCTAAATAAACCTACCTATCAAACACAGGTAAACCCCAGTGCTCCTGGAAATCTTTGTCTTATCTATATAAACCTACCTATCAAACACAGGTAAACCTCAGTGTTCATGGATATCTGTGTATTATCTATATAAACCTATCTATCAAACACAGGTAAAACCCATGCACTAGTAAACGCTTTTCCTTAATCTCCTCGCCCCTTCCTTAATTTTACCGGTACTTCCTTAATTTTTAAGGTAAGTTCGAGGAGATTCAGGATGGTTCTGTAAAATTAAGGGAAACCCGGTAATTTTAAGGTGGTTCGCTAAAATTAAGGAAGTGACCGTTAAAAATAAGGAAAACGACCGCTAACTTCGCAGGTAGATTTTTCCCCTCAAGGCGATCGCATTCGATGGTCGTCTCAAAATGC
>JAULBM010029743.1:0-11094 GCA_032357055.1 Geukensia granosissima
CAGGTAAATCAGAGACCAACTCACATTAAAAAATACGAATTTTCATTTATAATATTTAGGAGAGTAAATGTTGTGCATGGCCTTAAAACACAAATCAAAGAATATGTAATTTTGCTAGAATTTCCAACATAAAGGCATTTGTGATGGAACATGATAAAAATAAAAATATATAAATTACTACTCGACCACCAACACAAACATTTTTTGTTTTTTTGGTTTACTTTAACATATTTAATGTGATAACATTTTGACTTTGAATTAATCTTGTTTTAAAATTCGAAGATACCAAAAAGGATGACAGAAATGGTGAAGTCAGAAGTCAGACAAGACCATGGCCAAAGAATGAAACGAAAGCAAAACAAAGTTTACACAACACTTCAATGAAAACTTAAGATTAAATATAAAAATGGGAGGTGTAGCATGATTGTCCATAAGACAGCCATCGACCAAACGACAGTCAAAATTAGACTTTTACAAGTAATAAAAAGGAATCCATACCATAATGGAAACTTTTAAGTATAATACCTAAAGCAATAAACAGAAAATGGGTGTGTAACAATGATCAAAAACTTACAAATTAGAAATTAAGTTTGTTTAATACTGATAGATTATGACAATCTAAAATCAGCTATAGAAGTGGATTGAAAAAGCTAGGCCACTTATGGCCCAATTGAGCACAAAATTAGCAGTAGACTAGCCCAGATATTTTTAAAATTTGACTTTCTTCCTAAGTTTATTTTGTAATTGCAGTGTCCTAGTTACAGACGCTTTGCGTATGAAATTCTTTGATCTCTGGCGACCTATAATGTGAAAATTTCCTTATGTTTCCTATTGGTCAGTATTCGTTTGTTATGATTTTGAAGAGTGCGTTGTTTGAGTCTTTGATTTATTATGGATGTTTCTATTTATGCATTTATTGTGGATCAAAATATGTGTTTTTGACGAGGGCGTTAATTTGAAGCCCAAAAAAACACTATTTGATTTTCACAAAGCATTGCTGTTTATATTTCTTTGTGGTCAACAATAAGCTTCTTTTAAATCATATAACTATTTTTAAAATTAACATAGTGCGTGAACAGAAATCTTAATGTCCAACTATATTTGTTATTTCTTTTCTGATCCTTTCACAGATGCTAACTTCTAGAAAAACAAAGTAATGTTAACACCAATGTTTCACTGTAATTGTGTAGTTTTTTTTCTTAAGCGTATTAAAAAGAAAGCAAAGTACAGTCTAGACAAGTAAAAATTGTCCAATGTGCATAAAAATACAATAATTAAAACTCTCCGATCAGTGCTACTTGTAGAGAGAGTAAATAACGGTCCTTCCTTAAATATGTTTACAGGTTTAGAAAAATCCAATTTTTCATTATTACACATTGTATTTGCATTATAATCATATGTGACATGTCTGTTAAACAACAATCGTTTAAACTATAATAATCTAAAATGTAAGGACTTTAAATACAATTTTTTATCGATTACCTGCTGTAGGTTTAAGATATATTCCATCTATTAGGATATAACAAAAATTACGTTGTAGTTCAGTTTCATTGAACAGGGTTCACTCAGGAAGACCAAAAGTAAAATTGCAAATAAATAAATAAATAAATAAAAAAACAAAAACAAACCACTTGTAATAAAAAATTCAAGGAGACTAAATTGGTTGTCAGAAATTGTTATATTGATTCCGTCGTTATATTCTTTTCAAGAATGTATCTACAAAAACCTCCGGAAAGTTTCTTATGTACACGAATTTATTTTATAGCACAATAGAGGTTTTTTGCAATAATTAGAATCTGAAATGTCTCTCGAGTATACATGTGTTCCATTAATCTGTTTTTTCTCTCAAAAAGTTATAATTATCCGTTCTAATACCCTGTTTTCCTGACGTGCTTCGTGTGAGACAAATACAGGTAAACTATATATTTCTTAATAAATTTAGATAGTCATATTCTTATTAAAGCAACATTCTTGCGTTGCACTGCTTGTAGACAATATGCTTGATCGGAAGTCTAATTTTGTGATTTTGTTTTAGGCTACCTGTGTTGCCCTAGGAGCAACTTTGTGGGAACCAAATGACGAAACGGAATTTACATCTGTTGCCAATTATCTAAATAGTAAGACAATGTTTGAAGTTAGCAAGTCATTGATATTTATCCATTGTTGCAAGACAACGTAATAATTGATAAGGTCAGATGTATTACCACATAAAAATGACTTTATTATTAGCTGAATATGTGTGTTTCCGAGGAAATAATTAACAGAAAGCAGAAAACCAAAACAAGGCAATATTGAGAACATGAACAAGACCAAACATGACATATTCTGTACATAAAGAAACAAGCATTACAATATGAACACTGCAGTCCCCAATAAAAAAGGGGCGTGGTCGAAGGTGGTTCGAGAGTAAAAGCAGTTCTTTCCTGTGGCATTATTTTCAAAACAATTATTTGTCTTTGTAGGAAAAAGGAAAGACTTAAAGAGATTAAAAATAAACAGTCTATTTTTAGGTTCGCAATTTCACACAAAAATCCCAACTCAAACGAATATAATATACCGACAAGCTTGCATTGTCGACTATAAAAAAATGATAACTTTAACCGAAAAACAACATATACCTTTTTAGGATGTTTCTGTTTCAACGTTTTGGAAACATTCCCTTGAAAAATGTATGAGCTGGAATACATAGGTATACGTTATACGCTGGGTAGCTGTAATATGACTGCCAATTAACGGATAGTTGACTATTGTACAGTTGAAGACATCGCTTTTGTCATATAGTTTTAAGGAGGTTCGGGGGTCTAAATGAAAATCGATAGAATTTTTTTTTATACTTTGTCAAAAGATAACCTATATTGTGCTGTTCAAAAAATTGCAATCAAATGTTTATGTCACCGGTCTCGTTTTCAAGCAATGGCTAGTGCAAAATCCTACATTTTCTGCTGATTATATAGGGAAAAACTACATTTTTCTCGATATAGAGTACTTTCTTTACCCCTTTGATGAAAAACTTTGAGATATTCTAATTCTAGACCAGTTTTTACATGTACAAATTAATTCCAAATATTTTTATTTCAATCCTTAAAGAAAGCTTTTAATATACAAAGGAAGAGTAATCAAGTGTGGACACAGACATGTCTCCCATAACTAGGTCAATTAGTCACATTTAGTCCTAAATGTCTAAAATAAACTGTATGGTAATTAATTATTATGTCGACTTCTGTTGACCTGACAAATAGCTGACGAGAAAGGACTTAAGGGAAAAACCAAGCTACTGGACCATAAAAATGAGGTCAGTGGACCTTATCACATTGCAGACTGACAAATACACTTAAGAATGAATAATCACCCCAAATATTGTTGGTTTATGATAGGGAGTTACAAAGAAACTGTCCTGAGCATGAAATCTTGACAAAAGTTAATAGGCCATGAAAATGAGCTTAAGGACACATAAGTAATTTAGACTGACAAATACGCATAAGAATAAATCAGCACAACAAATTTTGCTGAAAAATCATGTGTAGTTTTTTTGTGAAGCTAACTTAAAAACAATAATTTGACAGTAGTCACTTAACCATGAAAATGAGGTCAATGACAAATGGCATATGACAGACAGATTTGTACACTAATAAATGAGTACACTTAAGCTTTAGAAGTTTAGAATTAAAAATCAATCTTTGATTTCTATCTACCCCAACCCAAACACTAATTATATTATATTATATTTTTTTCATTTCCATCCATTTAAATAACAATTGATAATTAATTGTAGAAACCCAGATCAAAAATAGAAGAATGAGCAAACTTTGACTTGAATAACTCAAAATGTTTTTTTTGGAAAATCATTAATAATGCATAGGGGAGCTTAAAGAGATAGGCTGGTAAGCAAAGAATCTAGATTTACTAATAACTGACATTATTTACACTATGAACTTCTAACAACTTTGACAATAAATAATATAATTTGATGGTATTTGCTGCTTCTCTGCTAAGCACACAGTTAGGAGTAAGAGCAAAGACTGGTCGGCCTAGAGTCAAAATAATGTGTCTAAGTGGCATGTCTTCCTGTGGACTGTTGCTTTCATGAACTAGCATGTAAAAATCGGCTCAGCGTGTCGGTCTAGTACAAAGCAGGGTTCATTCATCATCAGACAACTCAGAAATTCCAAAAATGAGTCAGTTACTTTCTTTAAATTAAATAAATAATGAGCTAGATGACATGCTTCAAATCTTTACAGGACTTTAATGATAGTGTCTTCATACCTTCTTCTCAATACCACCTTCAACAAGAAACAGGAAACACAAACTGTAGTTAAGGTATTCAGGCCATTATACTGATGGCAGTAAATATATTCTTAAATTTCACAAACAATTCATACAAAAACTTTTTTTGATTTCATGAAATGAATTTATTCTGGATTATTACATTCTCTGAAAACCCTTTTTATCAATTAAAAAATTTACTATATATTTCAAAAGTTTTCCGAAGATAAACCATCTTTGCTGAGTCATTACATTTTTTTTTTCTTTTCAGGAATCTGGGTCTTTTTAATGGTCACATCGTTAACTATGGCCGGATACCTTAAGAATTGAATTAATTAATTATATTACATAGTTTCTTTTAAAATAGATTGTCTGGGTAAATTGAAACCAAAAATGAAAAATTAAGAAAAAGTTGTAGTTAATTTATTACCACCCCTCTCCACCCAAACCAAATATTTCTTTATGAAAAAGTCTTTTCTAGCAAAATGGAATTGGAACCATTCATTAGTACAGAGATTAACTCATAATTAGTGGATTACCTAGCTATATGTAAGACTAGTTGTATAGCTTCAGGTTCTGTTAAATATTCACAATTAAACGCAGTAGTATTATTATCCAGTCGACACTGATCAAATAAACTGAAAAAGTGTAAACAAGCTAATATCAAACAAATTCAAAAATACAACAATCTGATTGAAAACATAAAATAAAACTAAATTGATTTTTAGCTAAATGAACTTTAGTCTTATTTGAAAAGGAAACAAAATTCGCATTTTTGCTTCATCTATGCTTAGAAGGTCACATTTTTAAATTAGAGTATAGACTTATTCAAATTATGTTTCTTGGTATGGTTACACAGGTCCCTTTGTTCCTGTTGATATGTTAGCTAGAATGTTAAAAATCAACCTGCACAGGGATGTGATTTGGACACTTGGTAATCCACAGATTCTACTAGAAATATGCTATAAGGAAATTGTAAATAAAATACTGAAACAAACATAGACAGGTTCTGATGCAATCTGCAACTAAGTGAAAAAAATTACATCTCTGAATGCAAGTCAAGCGAACTAAAAGTCAAAGGAAATTTTGAAAGGCACTAATGTGACAATCTATCAACTTACCTACATAGTCTAGCATGAGCATATTGTAAAACCACTCTCTATCAACTTACCTACATAGCCTAGAATGAGCATATTGTAAAACTACTCCCGATTCTCCCTTAAAACTGAGTACTTTATCCCATCTAAATTTATATGTGTTTTGTCGTTTTTCTTTCAAATCTTGTATAATAATGGAACTAACACCTAGTTCATCTGCTACTGTCTCTATACAGTCTTCTTCTTTTGATGCTGAAAAATAAAGTAATATAAACATGCTGCCCTTGGATGAAGGGTAGATTTACACACGAGGGAAAAATTATTACCCGAGACATTATTAATAATATTAAGTCATATATTACTGAAAACAGTTTACAAACATTAACCATTACAATGTCGTCTGCTAGTTGTCGGAAATTAGAATCTCGGTCGGAGAAGCTTATGATATTTCCTGATCAAGATGGGTGATAATATTCAAGCTTTCAGCAATGTTCGGGTCTACTAGGATGATAATTTCAAACTTCGTGTTAAGTGGGGTGATAATTTAAGGATCTCGGCAATGTTCGGAAAAAATAGGCTGCTAATTTCAAACTTCGGGTTAAGACGGCTGATAATTTTAGACTTGTCACGTGTTGCTACAGAAAGGGCGGGGCTTTAGTAGAGTTAATAAAAATTAACAAATGCTGCTTGTCCAATGAAATGAAGGGAGACTGTTAGAAATTTACATGGAGAATAATAAAACATCATACTGTGAGCAAAAATCACAAAAGATATACCTGCTCCCCCATTTATAATCTGCCCTAAGCCAAAATTATATTTCTATGTGCAAATCTAAACATTGTGTCTTATGTTCATGTAAAGTTTCATTGAAATCCATTGCGCTCCTTAGGAGGCGATGTGTTCCCACAGTATGTGGCCAAACTGACGGATTGGAAGGACAGAGAAACAATGTGATTCCTATATACCCACAAACCTTTTTTACGGAAGTGTAATTTTCATGATTTCTCTGAAGAACAGTATAACAATAATTTCTATTTATAATCATAACACCTCCCCTATTTTCATGTCTTGGTTAACATTTGAAAGCATTAAATCTGTTATGACAATAATTTTTTCAAATAAGTGCCACAGTTCAGACATTCCAAATTCTCAAATAAACACACATAACTGAACTTCCTTTTCATATTTCTGATATGCACATTTTTGGCTTGCATACATGCTGACTTTCTAAAAGATTCATATTACCTTAGCTATGTTTTCGGTGCAGTGTTTTGTGTACAGCTTTTTGTCTTTTATTCTCTTGGCCAAGGTGGCCTTTTTGGGAGAGTTGGCAACAGAAAAAGGCATACATATGTATTTGCCTAGGGTTTCTCCAAAATATATTTGGTTCTGTTAGAAAATAATTATGATTCATATTTTTGGTTTATAAAGTACAGGTAGAGCTTTGTTCCATCAGTTGAGTACATGGAAAACTTTCTGTTTAATGTAGGGTGTTTATAAAACATTTTCCGCTTTCAAGCAGACGTCATGATACACTGAATAAAAAGCTGACCCATCTATACAAAAAGGATTGTTTCCACTATTATTCACCTACTTTCTTTACTCTTTATAGTTTTTATCATTCGATCTTTAGCTTCATCTAAAATATCTTCCAGAAAAACTGCTGTTCCTTTCCTAGTGCTAATATTAGAAATTCTTCCAAATTTTATATGGATATGGTCTTTGATTCTGAAATCAAATTAAAAGAAAAATGTCTGCAATATAGTTTGTTTTAAGTAATTGTGTTCAGTTAGGTCATACCGTTGATTGTGTTTGTTTGTTTGATTAATGCAATGTTCAACAATATTTCAGTCATATTGTGGTGGTTAGTTTTAAGGGTGGAGGAAAGTGTGTACCCATTGAGAACCACTGACCTGTGGCACCATGTTGATTGTGAAATGCACTGATCTATAATATGCAGCAACAGACTGCAACATAATGATTAAAGACAATCAATACATCTGCACAAGTGAGAGAAAAATTTATTTTGCTTGTGGACTGTCATTACCCATGTTTATTGCTGATTTATGGTTTTCATTTTGGTAATTATTTCATCAGGTGACAAGGAAACCCAGTTATAAACAGATTATCGATGGTCATATTTACTTCATCTCTCATATCCATCTGGACGTAATATCTTGATGGGTATTTTCGTTATTTTCACCATAGTCACCTGAGAACAAACTAGCGATAATCTATCATTATTACATTAATGTGGGCTAAAAAAAGGTCTAACATTTTTATGTCACACTAAATAAGGTTAAAATTAAATCATGCGAAAAAGAGTTAAAAATTGAAGTCATTATAAAAAATATTCATACCCTCCTCTATTACCTATCTATCCAAGGAACATCTAACATTTGTAGTATTTTAGTTAACATAGTGAAGTGTAATTCTTGGCCATTCTCCACCTGCAAAATGTAAACACAGCTTGATTTCTAACCAGGTATAAACATTCAGTATGTAGGAATTAAAGTTAAAGAATATTTCCCTATCACCGACATCCACCCGGCACTAACAACCGTAAACAATTAACATTTAATATTATCAAATATTTTTGACTAGTGAAATGACCATTTCCAAGGACTATTTTGACGGTGTGTGGTTACCATGGTAACGGATTTTTAGTTTTGTCATTTCTATGTTTTAATCTTACATATATGCTAAGGTTAGTTTTTTCAAAAGATAATGAAAGTTGGAATTCTGGTATTTCCAGCCCCCTATATAGATAATTTAGTGCTTACAGGGAATTGGTGCTAAGTTTCAATGAGTATGTAAGCACATATTCTCCAGAACCATGTCCTCTTCCTTGCAAACTATATCCAATACGGTTGTTTTGAATCATTTGTCTCCCAGAACATGTGACTTCATTGGAATGTAAGGCATCGCACTTCTGATTCTATGAGTGGCAACAATAATTCGTATTTTATTTTACTTGACATTTGATATATAAACGTTTCTCAATTTACAATTTTCAAAATATGTTAATGAATGATTGTCTTCTTTCTTGAATTGCAAAAGGATTTATTTTATGTTTTACACGTAAATCTAATGTAACTGACATGAGCACCGGCGGCTGTCTGCCTAACATAACGTGATAATGACATGAAAAATGCGCAAACGGTCGACAGAATAGAAATGATTCGAACATGTCGAAACAACCTTATTCACACCATGACAGAGTAAAACATAAGGGTTCATATATTTTTATCCGGAAAATGGGTTTATTAAAGAAGTAAATCATAACCAAAATCAAGGTTTTTTTTTATTAAATTATTTAAGGTTTAGGGAATTCGGACCATTATTGACCACATGAAAATACAAAATCCTTGAATTTTCTAGAAAAAACTTATATAATAATATCGGAAAAGGTCGGTAAACTTCGAAAAATACTATTTATTTGAAGTAAATCTTTTTATAGATAAAACAGCTTTACAGATATTTTGTTTTTTACTCAGAAACACGATTATTTTAAGAATCAATGCAGGAAATCACTATTAAATTGTAATTTTTTTAAATTTTCCACCATTTTTATTATGGTCCAGATACCTTAATCCTCACGCATATCATGTAAATAAGTTACATTTATATAGTAAAAGTATTCAGACATGTAACTTACAAAACCAGTCAGATTTGAGCTTACTAATGAAAAAAATATAGGCGAACCATTGATCCTATGCCAGTGCTAGCCTTTAAAATACATGTACATGTCCTATGTCCTATTATTACCTAATTAACCCAGGATTGTGTGACAACCTATGAACCTAAGAATTTCTATCTAACATAGCACATAATGTATTCTGTCAAAATTATACCTGGAATGTCGATCGAGTATGGCAGCTACATCTCTACAAATGACAACAAAATGAATTACCAGCTTTTAGTTTATACTATTTAGCTGTATTATAAACAACCATACCTCATCTCCTATTTCTATATTTACAACTCTTAATAAGAACAGCTTCGGTATCTCTTAATAAAGTACTGGCAGAAAAAGGCTATTGAACTGAACAAACATTATTTTGGTTTATATGTATATTTGATTGGGGTTAAATGCCACTTAAACAATATCGTATAGAGGTTTATTTCATGGGGATAAATTTTCGCAATTTTGAAGGCTAAACATGTAGAACATATTTTTGCAGGTTTTATTTTCGCGCACTGGAGATTGGTGACAAATAATTTTCGCAGATGAAGTCTGATGAGTGGGTGATTTTACTACATGTATTTAAGTTTCAAAAATTAAATGTCTAATTTCATACCCTAATATATATGATTCTTGTGACATTCTGGCTGGGTTGTAGTGTTGAAACAAAAGTTAAATAAATACAACATTTTATTAATTAAAAATAAAACAAACATACAATTACTGATTACCAATTTTTTATGGGGTGAAAAATTTTTAATTTGATTAGACAGACGGTAAGTGTGTTCGGATTTAAATTGAAAATTAAAACAATTAAAATGCTTGAGGTTATAAATGTCATAATTGAACAAACCACACAGTACCAGTTAATAAACAATCGTTTGATCTGTAGGGTTAGTTAGTGTCATGACAAATATGTACAACTGTTTTTATGTTAGCAGCTTGCTAAACTTGTCAAATCATTGTGATATTTATATAATACTCCCCTGAAAGTAATTTATGTTTAATTTTATACAGAAACTTTCCTATTGATTGTCTAACACAGAAGTGTCTGTTCCGTCAGCTTAAAATTTCGTAGAACTTATTTTCACGGCTCACATCAATCCGCGAAAAGAGCGAAAATTAAACCACCGCGAAAATTACCTGCCTAATGGTATTTCATTCATATCGCCACCGTCAGTTTTGCTGGTGGAAGGAGCTGGAGTGCCAGGAGAGAGCCACTGACCTTTGGCAGGTAACTGACAAACCTTATCACGTGCGATACAAGTTAAACGCAACCCGTTTTTGTATGATGCAAACCCAGGAGCAACTCATGCTGTTTAGGTGATAGACTACAGTGATCTGTACAGGTAAATTAAAATCAACTACATAGACTACTCGGTCATTTAAGTGAGTAAAATTCTTTCTCATTCATGATATTTGACCCTATAGACAATGGCCAAATCATAATATTTTTGTCATACTGACAGAAAAAATGTAAACAAAATCATCTATTTTAATTCTTCTGCTCTGCTTTTCAAGTGAGAAAGTTGATAATATATAAATAGAAAAATAACTTTTTGAACAGGAAACAGGACAACAAGTCTTTGCAAATTAATTGTGTTAAACCTGCCTTTTAATTTACAATGGGAAATAGTGGTGTAAAAGGTGGTCAAATCAAATGTTTTAATCCTATTGTAAGTGGGAAGTGACTTTGATTTCAGGTATTATAACATTAAAAAGTCCATAAAGATGACCATAGAATCACATTAACAATGATCATTAGACTCAACAGTCTCACAAGTAGATTAATGAAGACTTTCAAGAGCATATCCCTACAACTTTTATTAAGGATGTTCACTACTCTGTTTGCAAATAACAAGGTTTTCAAAAAAATGTGATAGCTTTTAAGAATATCAATGTTGCATCAAAATAAACTGAAAAAATCATGGATCAGTGTACTTGTTTTTGAGATAAAAGCATTATAGTATTTGGAGGGAAATGGGGTTTCTCTTGATTTTCCATAGGTTTTGTTTCAGTAAGTTCTGTCAATTAGAATCCAAGAAGAAA
>JAULBM010029754.1:0-11094 GCA_032357055.1 Geukensia granosissima
TCCCGAAATCCCGGAGTCTAATGGTACAAATCCCGAAATCCCGAACCTAAAATTGTCCAATCCCGGCGTCCCGAAAATGGTCCTACCCCCCTCTACTTTTGCAAGACGAAAATTACATAGAATGTACATGAAAACGACCATTTGCAAGAGTTATCGTTCTTGATTTAGTTGATTTCTTAGAGATTTTCTCAAAGTACAAGGCTTGACTTGAGAAACAGTAATCGTGTTATCATATGAGGTATGCTCATTCTGATAAATCAACTACAGATTGGAGGGGTTTTCCACACCATGCATTGATATTGCATGAATTTTATAAAGACTGCTATTTAAAAGTGTGTTAACTCTAGCGAATTTTTTACTGTGAAGCAAGACATAATTGCAAGTTTTCCATTGGAATTTTAGATGTTGCGAAATTATTTTCGTTATTGTTCCGGTCCGTTTTCCGTTCCGCGTTTTAGCAACACTAAACAAACAAGGAAGTATATTTTAGAACAAGCTCAAACCCTTATAGTTTGTCAAATATGCCAGGACTCGAAACAAGTAAAGTGGAAATGCATTGATTGTGATCGCCTGATCTGTGATAACTGCAAAAAGACACATGAACACATTCCAGCAAGTGAAAACCATGAAATACTCTCACTTAAAACACCACTACCACGGCGAAGTGTCAGAACTGGATCAAAATTATGCCAGGCTCACAAGAAGAACCTCTCCCTACATTGTTCCACATGTGATGTGCTAGTTTGCACAGATTGTATTCTTCATAATCACAATACACATAAATTTGGAGACATAAACACAATAAAAAATCGTCAACAACAAGAATTAAAGCAGTTCCAGGAAGAAATAGGAAAGGAGAAGGAAATACTGAAGAACAGTTTAGAGACATTTAAAACAATGAAAATTCAAGCAAACCAAACGTTATTTCCTGTGATTGATGCGATAAAGAAACGGGGAGAAGACATGGTAAAGTGGATAAAGGACTGGGAGCACTCTCTGACTGCAGATATTAATGAATCGATAACCAAATACAAGGGAAATCTGGATACAAAAATTAAAGAGACAATCCATTTTATTGAGATAACCAAGGATGTAGAGGGACAAATAGCAGATCCCAATTTTGCATTCGAAAAATTGAAGAAAATCAAGGATAAAATGAGGTTTCCCAAATTGCCAGAGCCAAGAATTCCCAAAATAGAATTTTCTGAGGGTAATATTGTCAAAGATGATAAAAAGATATTGCTTGGTGATCTTATTCACAAGCAGGAAGATTTTCGTAAAGATATCCAAAAAGGTTGGTATATATATTCTTTATTCTATGTAACATAATCACATTTCAGGCTGAAAGCTTCTTCGTTCAAATTATCTCCCTTTTAAATATTCATAAGACGATCCGGTAAAAATCCATCCTAACAATATCAGGGGCCCTGTGTCCACATTTGTCCGTGGGCACACGGAAAAGTGTGGACACACGACCCCTGGCATTGTGAGGATGTTTTTCATGGACTTGGAATGATCCATTAGATTGAAATCGTGCCAGTTTTCCATTGGGCCTTCTCGACTGTATCATTACGAAATGAAAACAAAGTATTAATGGTAATCAAAAGGAACACATTTGATATTTAATATATGACCGAAAAAGATTGTGGACTTTCTATTTATATCATTTGATTTACGAAAAGGACGTTACACACCTGATCATCAGCGCTTTGCTATATGCAGGGAGTGTTTATAGAGCCTCGTACAGGATACCCTATACTCCTAGATAATGACCCTTAATTTATTTTAGAAGTACCCGTCCCAGACTCTAATGTTCACATTCAAGAGTCTGGATGATGGAGACTAAATTTAAACTTCTACAGGTCCCATTACGACCTTTAATAAAGAATCGAAGTTCATATCATAACGGAACATATAAAAAGTCCCAAAAATACAGGTTTTCTTAACAAAATAAATCGTTTTTTTTATTTTAGACACCACAGTATCCAACAAACATTTTGTAAAAGCGCGCTGGTCATACCATGCAGACAATGATGATGAGCTTTCATTTCAAACAGGCGACATCATCGAAGTGTTGCGAGGGGTAAGATTTTCTTTGAATATATTGGTACGGACGAAAATAACTTAGCATACCCGTAGCCTTTGGGGGAGGGGGGGGGTCGAGGGGTTCAGACGACCCCCTATAAAACCAATAAGCATTATCAAATTACTAAATTGCACGATTTTGCTAGACCCACGACCGTGAGGGTCGCTTCGCGGGTTTTCGAACCCCCTTCCCCCCTTTGGAAATTTCTGGCCACGGGCATGTTACGGTATATTTCAGGAACTGCTAGTTATCATGTTTTGCTGTTCGGCGTACATTTGTTCTTACGTTAGTAATGTCCAATATCAGATTTACCGTCCCGATCCCGAGTCGCAATTAGGCTTCCTGTAGCTAGAAAATTCCCTGGCTCTAACCCCAGTCGCCCCATTTATAATTAATTGCTTGATAACTTACTTGCTCTCGTCGAGATTTGAAGATCGCAAGTTAAGCATCAGTCAATCAATCAACCAATCAATCCAATATAAGATGATCTAAGCATTCTGTACACATGCAGAAAAGTGAAACTTTGGTCATTGTGAGGACAGCTAAAGGTTTCTGATTTCCAACAGAAATCATAGGTCTGGGCTAAACAGGTAACCATATGGTATGTAATTCCATTGCTTGCAACGCCTCTCAATTTATATAAAATACGGAGCTGAAACTTGGCTTAGTAATTGCATTTGAGATGTAGACAGTGCCAAAGGTTTCGGAATTTCGATAATCCTTCCAGGGATTGGGTTAAACGTGTAGCCTGAAGGTGTAGCAGTGTAGCTGCTTTGATTATTGTGGAAAATGGTCGGGGGAGGCTGTGGCAGTTTTTCGGGTAGGTACTGATCCCTCGCCCTTTTTATATATTTCCGCTTTTTAAAATTGTTACCTTTTCTTTTATAAAATGGAATGCAACCCTTAACACATATTGTGAGCTCGAAAATTTAGTCCAAGCCACTTTTCATTATTTTAATTCATTTATATTTGGCTTTGTGTTTAAGTTTTCTCTATGTTTCACGGGGTATAACCTCTAGGGCGAAATTTGAATAGGACCGGAAAAAAATAAGTAATTTTTTACCCAGGAGGCTAAAAACGGATGTAAACAAACCGGTTGAAATCTGTATGAGGTAAGACTGTTAAGTGTTATTTCGCCGTTCTTCGATGTGCTATTGTATAAAAGTATGCCAAACGGATAGACTTTCTTCGAAGACAACTGTCTTTTAATGTCGGATACCGATTTTTTTAAAGATCGCGAACAATTGGCACATGAAGGCTTTATTTTCAATCCACAAAACCTAAATATACTTCAGTACTTAAAACGAGACAGTTTTGTCCCGCAAATTAATGCGGAGAGCATTAATTCGGATCAGTAACCTACACTTCTCATGAAATTATTGGGACAATATGCTTCAAAATCCAGAACAACAGAAATAAGACGGACTCGTTCGGAGGCTACTAGAATAAGACGAAAAAATTCAGAGTGGGTGTGTTTGAATTCGTATGAGAAGATATTAACAATTTTCTCTTGCAGGTAACGTGACCTTTTGTAACCTCTTATTATAGACTTTTAAACTGTTGCACACACCAAAGGCGCTCAATAATTGCAAAACAATGATTTTTGGTTAAGGAAATGTAAACCACATTCGAGACCCTGCAAGCAGAAGTTTTGACATCATGTCTAAATACACAATTAAAATAATCAAAATTGAAAGATGGTCTTAGGTACGCTGTATGTTTTTCGCGCAGAAAAACTGTCATAATAAAAATTTACGTTTAACGTTATGTTTCATACACTTATCTATCAAAAAATGGCAGAATCAAACAGCCTTTTTCAGGAACTTTAGTTCTAACGACAAACGAATATTGCACATTTATTATGAATGCGTAAGCATTCAGAAGAGCATTACTTGTGTAACTAAATCAAAAGTTCCAATTTGGGACCAACTGCGGGCTATCGACCTAGTTTTAAGTTATCATGAAGATGGAGAGGGGTTTTCTTACGGACTTTTATTTATGGTCAGTGTGATTAACCGTGGGACAAAAAAAAAAAAAAAAAAAAAAAAAAAATCAATATTTGTTTTTTCTCCAAACAAGAGCTATAATCTGTTTTGTTTTTAAATTGACGGCTGTTTGTCTTCGTCAATACAATGGCTATCCTGCTTATTGCAACTTGGCTAAAATGAAAGTGATGTGACCCCGTTACCAAGAATTCATGTTGGGGCGGAAATACATTTATTCTTTACTCCCCGATCTTCTCCTTCTCAAAACACGGTACACGATAGCAAACAAACACGAACTTTTCTCGAAACGTGCGATTTCTTCCGTTGGCGATAATGGTTAACAGTTATCTGATGGATATTGGCATTGAATAGTCTATGTTCAAATTTTGTATTCGAATGATTTATTTGAAACAATCAGTACTTTCTAGTAAAATTAAAACCCGCTCCTAGGAAACTTGTCATTATTTAATGTTTGATTATTATTTTCTTTTAATAACCCAATCACATACTTCAATATGAATTTCAATCAACTTATAAAAATAGGAGATGTTGCATGAGTGTCCATGAGACAGCCACCCACCAAATGACAATAGAATTTAAACTTCTACAGGTCCCATTATTACCTTCAACAATGAACCAGAGTCCATTAGGTCGAAAAATAATACCTATTGCAGCGCCACGTCAGATAGGAAGAGGCCTTCTCCCGACAAAATATCATCAGGTTGTGCACATCAGTTGATTACCCCCTTCAATTTTTGTCGTCAAATCAATAAACCTTCGTAGATCATGTGTTGATATTTATCAAAAGTTCAAACAATTTAGAAAACAAGTAAGACAAGCGAAAATTTATTGAATACTGTCGAAACTCTTTTTATATCTATCAAGAATAAAACGAACTTCATTTTGTCAATACCCTTTCAAATTCAAAATAATAGGATGTTGAGGATTTTGGTTGGTCAGAGGGATGCTTTGAAGGAAGAACTGGAGTTTACCCGACAAACTTTGCAACAGAAATAGAAAAAAGTAAGTATATTTAACGTAGAATTAATACTAAAATTGCAATGCTAAAATAAGACCTGAATCAATACTCTAAACTTTCGTTCTGTTTCCATGTGTTTTATTGGTGATTCCCTGGTCCATCAAATAATTTTTAAATTAGACTGATATTTTGTGTAGAAGTACCTTTTGCTTTTCTTAGCAAGAGTTCATTGATTGAGACGATAAAAGAAATGAAGCCCAAGAAATAAATGAACGGAAGTTGATCAAACGACTAAAAAGACCAAAACGGTCAACATTAAATATGAACATTCCGATGACACGAAAAATTTCAACAAATGCTTTCAAAAAGAATGACAACCAGATGGCTACCTAGATCGTACTACACAAGTGGCTTTTATTCTATGAGGGTGATTAGTCATTTTAAGTGATAAACATAATTCGAAAATCAGAAGACAGATCAAAACGAAAAAAAAAAACATGAATACTACACAAAAAATAAAAACTTGTGTGAAGTCAGCTTTATTGGAAAAAGGAGTAAGTCGATAATAAGGGGCAAAGTAAGGACCCATTTGACCTGCGATTGTCTGATAAAAACCACAGTTAAAGCATGACAAATGTGTAGTTAATAAAAATAGAATACAATTTCTTGCAAATATCACATTCAATGAATTGTTTGTTTGCAATAATTTTAGTAAGGTTTTATTGTCGATAACAATACCTAAATTTGCAATCATGTCGGTCAGATATAAAAAAAAATCTGTGTTACTGTCATCGCAGTTCACTTCAGAAATCGGCTTTTCAAAGTTATCATTAATAACACAGGCTTCATTAATTGTATTGCACATGGCAGAACTCTTTGCCGAAGGATTTCGTTTTCTTTTGGAAATAAGTACTTCTAGTTCTTTTGGTGCCCACGAGAGATTACCCCTTAAAACATTACGAAATTACAATATTAAGACATTGGTAAGCATGTATAAAATATATCAAAGTGTAAATACTGATGGAGAAAATTGGTAGAGCTATCTGGAGTAGAATTCTAAATAATTTGCGATTTTATTCGATTCTTCTTTCGATAAGCTGGCATCACAGTAGCTCTGACGCTAAATTGTGACTGCTGAGAAAACTGGCGGGAAGTTCTGTGAAGTATTTAGCAGAGTTAGCTGACAACAACTTTTTTGAGACACTTGTATATTTAGGGAATACAGTATTGTTCAGGTTAAGGAAAGCTAGGCCACCTTCTTAATTTTGGACTGATATTTTGAGATGAAAATGAAACTAATTATCTGGACAGGTTAAATTTCACACCATAATCCTTTGCAGGTATTGATTTTCGTATGAGATTAACTTACAAAAACAATTTTGTTCGCTGAGTTAACTTCATATAATGCAGTGTGCATGTTCTTCTGAAAGTTGTCCATTTAGTGTCTTTAGAAAATGTTGCATGTTTGGTCATTGATCCATCAAGGTTTCAAACTCAATGATCACAAATTGTTTGTCTTAAAGAAATTTCATTTCTCTTTGCTTATTATATATAGGTTCGATTGAACAAGCAAAAGTGGAATGGGAATATATACCAGAAGTGGATGACGAGCTAAAATTGGTGGTCGGGACCATCATCGATATTTTAAGCAAGGTAAGATGTAGTCCAAGGGCTAGGAAGGTCTACCGTGTACCCATACACGAGTCATACTGACAAATTTTTTTATGAGTATTTTTACCCATTTTCCTATTTTAAATTGTATCAAGCATAATGTTGGAATGCTCTTAAGTTTTACATGTTATTTTGTTCCCAACCGTGCTATTATTGATTATTTTCGTTGAACAGGCAATTTAAAGTTAAAAACATAACATTACGGACATACAAATCACACAAATGAGATACTGTACAAGCTTTTAAACAATGTGATATTTTTTGTTTTTTAATTTTATTGATTATCGAAAAAATTATAGCAAAAATGTAGAACTACTAAATTTTATCATCCCATTTGATTTTTGGGGCCTTTTACATTTTGCCATAAGGTGAGGACATGCGTCCACTAGTTGATAGACTTAGGGCAACCTGTTAAAGTTTGAGATTTACAAGTTTGGATGTCAATCTCATAGAAAACCGGAGGTGCAGCCACCGCCTGCAAAGTTCGCCTCGTCGTCCCCAGCTTGTCGTATTCCGCTATTTGAATCAAAGTTGACTTTGCGTGAAAACATGTTACGCAAACATAACAGTCTGACAGTCTTTATTAAAAGTCTAGTTACAGCTTGTCTTGTGAATAATTTTGGAACTTAAAGAAATAAAAATTATATTCAATGTATGTATTTTAACTTATTAAACTCGTAAAATCTGCACACTAATCTGCATGATGGTAGGCCACATATTCTGTGAGGAAACGAGTCGGATGAAAAACATAACCAAAGTCAATGATGCATGAAATGTGGGTCAAAGTGACCTTATTTGGGTGGGATGCAGACAGACTCCCCAAGACTCATCTGCAATCCAAGTCTGATGATCCACAGTCATGTTTTACCAGAACTAATGTCGGTCCTCAAACTTAATTGAAATCATTCAACCATGAAATATATGTCATGTGACCTCATTTTTTGGTGTGGTGAAAGGTCGTGACCTCATGCTTCTGCATGCCAAGTAATATGAATGTAGGTATTTTAATTCCAAAGATCTGGGTGTGGACGCGGACGCGGACATGGACGCCGAGGATATTCCAATAATCTAATCACTGAAACAAGGGAAAAGGCATCATTTAAGGTCAAAATTTAATATATGGGGTAAAATTTGCGTTAGACAGGTCAACCCCAAGGGAGGTGGGGGTAAAGAAAAAAGCTGTTTTGTTTATCCGCCTACAGGTAGGACTCCAGCTAAAGGTGCGTCCGTTGGTTGGGCAGGATGTATAAATTCTCAAACCGTCTAAGGGCGGGAACGTTACTGCTGTGCCCAGTCTTGGGAGAATGCCATGTTTTCAGCACGCTAAAGAACCCTTTGCAACAGCTCTAAATGAGTTGTCCGTAGGTTACCAGTTGCTCAAATTAGATTTCCCACCCTACCCCAACAGTCCCAATTTGGCTTCCTGTGGCTAAAATACTCCCAAACCTGACTCCAGCCCCATTAATGATTTATTGATTGATAACTTGTTCTCGTCCTGAATATGGAATATATGCTGCTGGACGTTAAGTATCAATCAATCAACCAATCGGGCTTGTGAATACTCCCTGAGACCTCTGGTCTACAACAATAGTATCCATCCAGTGGTTTCAAAGTTAAATGTTAACCAATATTGTGTAAATATTATATTATTCTATAAACGTGTTTCGAGTATTTCAAGGAATTAAACACTTCAATCCTGTGGATCTGGTTGAAAACCTTGTAGAGAACTTCTAACTCTATCAATTTTATGGAAGTCATTATAAGTTTGCTTGTGGCTTCCTGAAAACTTTTTTTGAAAGCTCTATATCTCTGAAAGTGTAAATTCTCGGATGACCAAAGTTAGTTTGCATATAGTTCGTGACATGAAATAATTGACCAACCACATTGGTCCTTGACCCTCTTAGCATGGTTCAGTGACTCTTAAACTCCAGCGTCAAGTTTTCATGCTAAGGTCAGTTTCTCAGTAATTATATACGATACGTCATCAATGTTGTTTAAATTTATATAGGATTAGGAGTACATTTCATTCTGCCAAATGTCTTTTTTCCCTAACCGCATTTTCACGGTCCATTGACTAGGGGAAAGTTTTCATGCCTAGACCTATTTCTCATTTACTATAAGTGGTAGGCCAACAATATTTGGTGTGCCTATTAATTATTAGGAGTACATGTCAATCTACTACATATCTTATGTCTGTGACCTCATTTTCATGGTCCAATGATTAGGGTCAAGTTTTTATGCTTAGGTCTCATTCTTAGTAGCTATAAGTGGCAGGTCAACAGTATTGAATGTCCTTATTGGTTGTTAGGAGTAATTGGCAGTCTGGCATGTATCCTTTGTCCTTGATCTCATTTTCATGGTTCATCGACTTCAGTCAAGTTTCATAACTGATCAACATTAACTTTATCATATTTTTAATTTCTGGCTATTGGTTTGTTTTATTTAAATGTCCTGGTGGTATTATTTTATGAATATTAAGTTAAGAAAATTTTTGTGTCCACACGTTTTTAAGGTCAAAGCCGCATATACAGGCGAGACATTTTTGTGTCCACACTTGTTATTAGTTTAATACCTTATATATAAAAAAAAGTGGAGTTTCTACAAAGGTTTAATGATGAAACTTATTTGAAATTGTGAACCCATAACTTTTTAAAATAATTTGTTACAATAAGTTTTATCCAAGTCTAAAAATTGTTTTAACGGTAATTGTGGTCCAAGACAGTGTTCCATAGTTTATTTTTATTGCCAGTGCTCTTATATGTCCATTACATCATCTTTATCTTTAAAAGGCCATTTATGCTACATTTGATTTTTGGAAAAATAATGATTGATTACTAGAAATTAGTGGTTGCGTGAAACGAAACAAGCTACAAATACAGGGGAAAGACAAGAGTGATGACGTCACGGTCATTTTTAAACTGTTTAATTTATCAGAATTGATATTTTCGTAAAGGCGACATTTTCTACTGGTCAATAAATCCTATGTTATACTTATTACGGGTTACTTACTTGTATTTTACTACTTTTTACATAAAAAATAAGTTGAAAACAGGACGAAATTATCATGTCAAACAAAATCAATGCAACACTGTTGTTGTAGTAATCTCCCTTTGCGTTTACGGGTGTCCGTTTCGGACATTAATTATAGGTCTTCAAATCCACAACCTGAATATGCATGAAATATTTGCCACTGGACGTTAAACAATCAATCAATCAATCAATCAAATCCACAATTTTAAACCCCACTTAAAACACTTCCAATTTTTGTATGTTTTAACTAGTAGTCTATATTTAAAAGCACATGCAAAGATTAATTCTTTTGCAATTAGTTTAAGGTTTATCATTGAATGACTTTACTGAGTACACCGCCACAACCAGAGACGCATTTAAGAATAAGAAGACTGGTGACTCCAGAACATAGAACATAGATACCTAGTTCCTATGCTTACTACGGGACAACGAGGAAAATCAGAATTTTATTTATTTTATACCGATACTTTATAAATTTTATATATTTATTTTAAGCGTTTGGTGTTCGGCTTGTAATCCAGCGGATGTCGTTGATTTGATGTTTAAATATTATTTGCTTTATATTGTATACTTTTTGGTCGATATGTTATACTGAAATATCATCACTTTTTATTTTTTAGGTCTTTTACAGCTTTTACTATGGTGCGGATATGTGTACATTATCGATGGCCTGCGGGAAACGTGTAGATATTGGTAATACATGATACACATTAAGAATTGCTGGCTCAAAATCATATCGCTTTCTCCGCCTGCTGGTAAAAACCCTTATTAAAGAGGCGTCCGCTAGTTCCAAAATTAAGAATAAGAACTCAAACTCTCCTTCGTAAATGTTGTGCCGCGGAAAGAATAGGCACAAGGAATCCATGTCCTGCAGGCACTTGTCCTCTAAAAGGGGCGTCCCTGGTTATGGGGGATGTATAAATTCACAGTCCAACCAGAGGAAGACGTTAAAAACGCAGCGTGTTAAGGTAATGCCACACCCTAAGCACGCTTCAGACCCCTTGTAACGGCTTATTTTGTGTGGTCAGTAGGCGACCATTTAAAGGCTAAATTTTCCGCCCCTAATTAACCTCCAACTTAAAAGTCCCGCCTTACCGGTCCCTCTCTACATATTTATTCATTGCTTGTTAACTTGTTTCCGTGAAGAATATGTATATGTTATCGGGATTTTGACAGCTAGATATAGTAAAAAATCATCCCGTGAGCTAGAATATGAATCTTTGCGGCGAGTGAGCGTAGCAAACGAGCCCGAAGATTCATATTCTGGCGAGCGGGATGATATTTTAAAATATCTCAAAATTCCGATAACTAATTTATCATCGTTCAGTTGTTATAAAATGTTT
>JAULBM010029765.1:0-20952 GCA_032357055.1 Geukensia granosissima
AATATGCTCTCGTCCTGAATATGCATGAAATATTTGCCACTGGACGTTAAGCACCATTCAATCAATCAATCAATCTTCACAATGGAACATAATTACTTATTTCAAAGTCCGACAAATGTTTTACGGAAACATCAACAAGAATGATAATATAAATGTTTCACTAACCATGATTAACGGTCCGATCAATGTCAATTGCACTTGTCGTCAAATATGTCTGCCGATATATTTCCGGTGAGTGAGAATTTTCTTAAGATGTTTAGGAATTCACAAGTAAATAAATCTTTCAATGCATAAACTTTTAATCAATCGCTTTGTATCTGTCGCGAAGTTTTCGACATTACGGAGTGCAATTTGTATAATTTTGTTAGACCAATTGAATGGAATAATGTAAGTTTTCCGCTTCGTTTGACTTTGTGACATTTTATCGTCGACGTTCTAACAATTCAACGCAGAAAAACGGCGGTCATTGACAATTCTACTACTTTTATCGAATTAAATGTTTTATATCTGATAAAGTTTAGCTTTCGTATATTCAAAATTAGGGAATCAAAATGGAGGATAGTGTTCTTGAAATAGACAACATTCATGCCCGGTGCAAAGATATATTAGGAACGACTTTTTCACTGTATATATATTTTTTGACAACATTATTGAAATGTAGATCCATTAAAACACAATAATTTGTGACCATGTGGTGATGGTGGTTTAATTGTATTTCACGTCCTTAATGGAACGAATGGCATTGTTGTATCATGGAAGTATAATATTATACTTCCATGGTTGTATTTTAGGCGTTGGTATGTTGTTAGTATAATTCGGTTTGGACATGTGGTTTTGTTATTATAAGATGGCGTCGGTTTGTTGCCTTTCTTAAAATTGATAGTTTTCTTTGGTCTACAATGGTTCTTTCAAGGGCCACGGTGCCAAACAGTGCAGTCCGATTCTGCTATGAAGTAATTTTCATGGCCACGTCTTACCTCAACACACTCTAGTAGCCTTGGTCGCCAGTGGGGCTGCGTTGAGGACATTTAAGAAGTTGGTCATTACTTCTTTACCATACATTGTTCCATGGTCGAAGTTCCTTGTTTCTAATCGACACAATCTACTTTATATTGGTTAAAAATTCGATGTGACATCACAACATGAAACTGGTCAAACAGATTTCTTTAAGAACCAGGTACATTAAGACTTCATTTTAGCTCCAAAACCTTTCCCAAAATATCCAAGTGTTCTTAGTGTAGTACCTTAGTATAAAGCAAAGAATAAACTTGTCATGATACTAATACAACATTGATGTTACCATGGAAGCAACTCTTACTTGTGCAATTTCCTCGTTTTCAACAATTTAATGGAAACAAAAGCGACATTTTTCATTAAATTTCAGTACATAAAGTACAGAGCACGTGTTTAGTGTATTGTGTTTAGTCCAGATAGTTCTATATCTTGTTTATATTGTAAAAATACATAAAATATGGTCAATTGAACAGGGATGTGTTCTTTGTTTTCTGTATCAAAAACTTGTCAAAAGATGGTAATTTAACTGAAATGGTTGACACAATACAAAAGATAACCAAATCCTGAACATAATGTCCACAATTTATGAAAATCTTATTGGGTCGTATTAAATATTCGTTCCCGTAGTTAAATCAGGTTGTTTCAGTTGTCGTCGTAAAATTTACATTTGGGGTCAATTTCAGGCTTTTTTATATCTACTCCTTTATATTTCGTCTTTTTTTATATTTAAAAAAAAAAGAAAATGGAGTTAATGCCAGAAAGACTCTATCCACATAAAAACGTTAACGACTTTCTGGATTTACCTTCATTAGACACTCTATGAGCAAAAAATCTTTACCCAGATTAACCTAACAAAAAGATAGTTCATGGCGTAAAGGACATGTAAAAAGCTTCAGATTTTTCTTAGGCAGATATCCTGTAAAAATTACAGGATTTGTCTGAAATTGTTATTAGAAGAGTAGAAATCTTTGCGTGCGCAGTGCAAAACTCCATTTGATCGGAATTCTTAATCAGATATAACTTTAATTTTATTTTCACCTCAATGTAGAATGGTCTAATACTGGCTTTTTCAACAAAATTAAATTAGACACAAGTTTCCACTTCGTGACTTGAGACTTCCGTTTAAGACAAAAGAGATATCGTCTGTCAGTCCAAACTTCTTTCTTCCATTTTCTTTTCTATTTCAGCATGCAGTAAAGCTACAAGACATAAACATCATTAATTTGGAATGGAAATCAATCTTTATTGCTTTTGTTTTGTAATTGAACTGCCGACATTATTATGGTGGGGGATATTAATGTTTAAATAATCCGCCATTTATGTCTGTATCCACTGCGGAATGACCTTTTTATTCAGTGCGGGATGTCTTTTCTGTTACTGTAAATCCTGTCGTTATAAATGAGGAGCTTTATTGGATTTTACTCGATCGAATGTCTAATTCCATTCCAATTCAAAATTACTATCGTTTTTAATTATGATCAATTTTACAAACCGAGGATTCGTTTTTATGTCGGTTGTCTAGGGGATGATTTAAATGATTACATAATTTGATACACAAAAAAAAACGAAAATTATTTTTGATTTTTTTTAAATTGTAGAGAACGACATACTACAGCACTTACATCAAATCTTAGAAAATATCTTCACTCACTCTCATTCAAATTCATAGCGACGGAACCAGACTTTTTGAAAAGAGGTCCCACTTGCCAACACATACATTGTACTTGTATATAAATATGATCTGACTTTTTGAAAGGAGGAACTGCCAATACATACTCGACTGTATAGAGCATATGTGCTTAAATCATTTTGCATTTTCAAATATTGTTGGCCTATTGCGTACCCCCTGTATCCGGCCCTGCAAATTTTGAGTTTACATATATGGAAAGGTGACCAGCACTTTGTTCTTGGTATACTAGTTGTTCTATGGCCTCTTTGGAGAAACAGTCGTCCTAAATAATAACTAACTTAATAAATAACATTTTTGTCTACAGAAATCTGACAGCTTGATGACTTTACTTGATATTTCGTTTTCTAATGTCCAACATGCTCATTTCACACTGTTTTATCAAATGTCTGTAGAAAATTGTGTTTAAACTGAAATTGCATTTACTTGTCATACCATCTTATTGTCTTATTGAATATTTGGTCTTTGTTCGTGCTTATACATGTTTATGAGAAGTTTCTCTTAGATTTTCAATAGACATTGACTTTGACATTTAGTTTTCAAGATAATTTCAATTTGCAGATCTAAATTTTATTTCATTAACCTGGATTGCACATAGGTACATGTATGCCACGCCGAACAATCTGGATGTTTACCTGCAACGTTTGAGAACTCATTAACAGTTAAAGCTCGACGGGTTTTTTTTTTTTTTTGAGTCTGTACAAAGTCCTGACCCATTTTGTGTTTGTTGGAGGGGGGGGTTGCTGTTCATGAACATAGATATTTTTGGGGGTGTTGTGACATGTTATTGTTTACCTTCCCTTATATGTCTAATTACATTGATATTTTTTGGTGTTATAAGATTTAGATGCAATCTAAGGATAGAAAGCGAAGAAATTCGAAGCCAGTTATGAAATATTTTGATTTGTTTCAGAGTGTTTTTCACTCCGACTTCGTTTTTATCTTGAACAACGCAAATCTCGTAAGCAGTGCTTGAAATAAAAAACGCGATTGAAATGTTTTATGGTCATTTTTCTGCAGTTTTGAGCAGCGTTAGCTACAGATTTTAGCAGTTTTTTGACACTTGAATTTAAATTAAATGAAAAAATGCATTAATCGGATTTAATGTAGTCTGGAATTGGCACAATTCATAGCAGCACTATCAATGGCATCTCCCCGGGAAATTTTAATAAGCACGTGTTTTTAGAGCGAAAACTTCGGTTCATCATGAAGTAACGTCTGCGATTTCTTAAAAATTAACGCCTGATCCACAGTGATAGTGGGGTCTTTTACTATAGGACTTCACAATCAATGATTATTTTTTGACGTTTTTATTGGAATTACAATTTTGTTGTTGTTGACGAAATGCGGAGTTATATACATTTCGTCCATTTTCCTTGAGCAAATTCAGGCCGACTTGTACGGCTGGAGAATTCGGGTATTATAAATATTTTTAAAAGTATATTGTAGTGAAATGTACAAACGTAAAATAAAACAATTGTTTTAGTCATTTGAAAGTAATGGACTAGTGGAAAATCTTTCTTTTTGTATTTTAAGGGGTTTTATTTCACATGAAGTTAAGGATTTTAGAAATGGACTGGGAAAGAAATATTATAGGAAAATTATATTAATTTTTCCCCGTTTACATGGGGTTGCGACCCTCATTTTAAATGAAATTAACTAAAATAAACTTTTTTATTCCTATTTATTTCAAGTCACTTATATTTCAAATGTAGTTTGCATGTTTAAGTTTGCTGTTCGTGATAGGACATCGCTGTTCCAATATATCGAAAAAAAATGTTATAGGACTACGTATACATTCAATGCAAGTTTTCATGACACCTGTTTTTAATTTGCGGGGAATTTTGCTGAAGTCTACAACATCATATATAATATTACAATCAGTAGACTTGATAAGTAAATTCCGGGACACCTGCATGTAGTCTAGAAAATCATTAGTATCATTAGACTTGATAAATATAAAAATAAAAGATGTGGCATGATTATCCATGAGACAGACATCCACCAAATGACAGTCAAATCTAAACCTCATCAAGTCCCATTACAGACTTGACAACAATGAACCAGAGTCCACACCAGAATAGATGCTAAAAGGCACAGAAATACAAGGACACCTGTTTTTAATTTGTGGCGAATTCTGATGTAAACTACAACAATTATTATTGGCGCAAGACTTGATGATGGTGATTTTAAAGTGTTGAGAAATTGCTTATAGTTCTTAATACATGAGTTTTTACATCACTGGTGTTTTTCTTTATTAAGTTCCCACTGATTATGACAAGCATAGCCACTGGACTGTCTTCGTGCCATTCTTTATAATCTCACTTTCATCGTTCTATCTAATGGTTTAAACTTTTAAAATTTAGTTTTCTTTTCGGGGAGATTTAGATCTCGTCAGAGGGAGTATAATTGCACCCTTGTTGAAGGCCTAATGAAGACATTTTTAACTGTTTTGGTAGCTTTTTGGTGAACTAGTGCCGATTCTCAAATTTTCGTCTTGGTTTAAATATGTGTCACATGGATTATTTTATCGCTCTTTTTTGCCTTGGTTTACCCCCAAGTTCCTCTTATTCTATGTTTAAGAGTGACTTGAAGAAAGCCTTCGGGGTTGGCGGTCTCCATCAAATTTACCCCTATAACACCTTTATATTACTGTTCTAAAGGCCGATTTTTTCTACCATTATTGCATGTCCCAGTTAATCGATACATATATTCATATAAATCAAACATGTGGCATTGTCTAATTGATAAGCATAAAGTTGTGCATGTAAACGGGGAAAAATTAATAACTCACTCTATAGAGTAAGAGATAATATAATTGCAAACTCGACAGATTAAACATATCAAGTATACAAGTGTTTGATCGGAAACTTTTATTTAAAAATTTATTTCTTATTGACTTAGCAATGCAGCATCAAAAAGTTTTCATCCTCAACTCTGATAAGATTAAGTTTTATAAGTTCTATTTCAGACTAACACGCTTATTTATATGTAATACAAACCAATTTGTTTACTTTACTCATTCAGGCATATAAAGAGAGATAACTCTTGTCTCTTTTAAGTTTTTTACAGGTATGCAATGTAAGGGAAATAAGTCATGTGTCCTTACACATACATTCTCGGGAAATGAACAATTTAATAGATATGGTTTCATTTTAACAATATTTGTATACATGTACAATTGTACATTTAATCTAAAAATCTTACATTGTTCTGTGTTTTTAATGCAGTAAATTGCCGCACCTAATATTTATCTGAAGAGAAAAATGGTTCCAGTGACATCGACGAAAGTCAAACGATTTTCTAAAATAAATACCGTAAGATACAAGCAAACTATTTGCGACTTTTTTAGTTATCGTTATCTTGTTTTTTAAAATAAAATTAAATGAAAATCTGTTGATGTAAAAATTTTTAGTACATTGGAAAAGTCTTTGAGCTAGGACAAGGGTAGCGCGCTAAGATATTAAATAAAGCTGGGACGTGCGGTTATTCGGGTCGATTGAAGATAAGGTATGCAATTCAGTAATTCCTAATCATAGATTATTTAATATCTAGCTGCTGGTAACCGTCTGGCCTTAAGCAATGGTCAAAGATTTACATCGTAAAGCAGTAAAACGTGATATAATTTCAAAATTAAGACAACAATCGACTATTCTCAAGGCGTAAAATACATTTGTAAATTAAAAATTTAGAGGATTTATCATTTTATATTAGAAGGATATTTAGTTTTTTAAGATGTTGAATCTGCATTTTCTGTTAAATTTCGAATCGGTAAAGATTGCAACCATGCAGTTCTGTTTCACGTATTTTCATAGTCTACATTGTAGGTCCAAACTACAGCCTTTCAGTTAGGGTAAAAAATATAATTCCAACGATATATAACATAATTATATGATATACATATTCCATTGTCAAAAACTTTCACACTGTGTTTTCTGAAGTGATATATACGAACTCTTTGCAGAATCTTAATAAAGGGGAGATAATTCTTGTGGTCTTATGCACATCCGTCGCAGAACTATCACATTTAAAATTATGATCAGTGTTTTTGTACAGTATGTAATTGATCTGGTAGCGGTCACATACATGTTACTCAGTTTTGATAATGAAATGTAAAAAATTGGTGATTATTAGATATACATAAAGCATATACTGAGCAAATAAGTCAATCAACGTTTAGTACATTTTCATGACGGATAAAACATTCTTTTTTTTTCTGTGTATTTATTTTCCTCGTCAACGTTCTTTTTCTATTTATTTTTCCGTAGGGGAGAAATAAATAAATAAATAGAAAAGATCAAAGGGGAAGGGTGGAAATAAAAAGATAATGAACGAATAGGGAGAATAAATAAATAAGAACGTAGGGAGAATAAATAAATAAGAACGTAGGGAGAATATATGTAAATAAATAAGAACATAGGGAAATTAATGTAAATAAATAAGAACGTAGGGAAAATAAATAAATAAGAACGTAGGGAGAATAAATAAATAAGAACTTAGGGAGAATAAATAAAAATACATGTAAATAAATAAGAATGTACGGTCAAATTTTAATTATAGACTGCAGATTTAGGTAAAATTGGTCACTATATTCTCAGAAGGTTGTAAACAATTTTGCAAGATCTGATGTTAATCAGATTGGAATAGACCATGTTGAAGGATTGTCCCAAAAATCAGATGTATATTTAGGCCTAGGGTGATTTGTGTGAACCCGGTGTACATGTAACAGTGGCTTTTTTCCGCTACAAACATTCTTTCCAGTGGCATATAATACCCTAGGATATAATTTCCACTAATACACTAGGTAATTCACGTTGACGGAATAAAGTGCACTACTGTATTTCATCCGCTAGACAGAAACAAACAGGTAAACCGGAGCCTTTACACCTGGAACTACTCTTACATACGCTTAACTTAAATGAAATAAAATATTTCCTTTATTTTTAAAAAAATCTTTGCACTTGACACCCCTAAAAATGAAATCACGAATTAGTCCTTGCAACATGCATGAACATGTACACATGCAATCCGTAAAATCATAAGAAGTGCTATAATATCGTTATTTTATTCTGCTGCAGTTGTATTACTTAATTTTCTGTTAGCGACAGGTCGATTAGACACAGACAACGACATTTCAACATAATACTTCATTTTAATCATATTAATCGTTAATCGGTGATACGTTATAATAGAAAATTCCTAAGCCATAAAACTCAATTATCTTGTTCAATATGAAAAATTGATTGTTTTTTACTGAAAGTCTGCTTTACAAAGACAATCTTATATACGTAAGACATTTACGAAATTTAAGACGAGGGTATATGAGAGCAATCGGTATACGGATTTTGATTATTTTAGGTATGTAGGTGGCGAAACACTTGACAGTCTAAAAATCAACTTTACAAAGAAACTGCAGTAAAGCTTGATTTAAAATTTGACTTTTTTGACATTGATCTAACTATTTTGAAAATGACAAGATATTGAATGAATGTCAGAGAGACCGTTGTACCGAATAAATAAAACATTTATATATACGTAAAATAACGTACAATGCTCGAACCTGAATATCATCAAAATGTACATGAACTACCTGTGAACGTATTTTTGTTTCAATTGAAAGAAGTTCCTCTGGAAACATTATTTTAAAAAATGTCACAATAAAGATCCAACTGGACAAATATTCTATAAGCTTTATTCCGTCAGGAACAAATATCATGATATTTCTTCCAGTGGAAAAATATTCCATAATACTTTTACCTTTGGACAAATATTATATGGAGAAACTTCTGTTCTGTCAAATACAACTTCATGGTCTTATTTTAAGAGTACTATAGTATTGCCAGAAAATACGAGTACATGCAGTCACATGTTGTACGTGGTGCTATCGTTCCCTTATCCGGTTCTAACCATGGACGTTTTTTGTAAACAATTTGGTCCTACATTGTAGGTAATACCATTTTGAAAGGTACTCGATAAAGGATCTAAGGTTGTCTTCAGAAGAATACCTTAGTCGGGAAAATGGCACGCATGAGACGAAAAACTGCCAGACATGTGTAGTATTCATGTGGACACACTTACATGTACATGTACCAAATGCTTTTAACATATGTGACGTCAAATGTAGGTAAATTCATCCAACCTTGTGTTGACTTAACTTACTAAATTCTTTTAAAAACTGAAAAAACCTAATTACGGACACGTGTGAAAAACAATCATGTGTCTTTTATAAACTAAAAAAACATAGTTAACGGACATTTATAAACTGAAAAAAACCTATACTACGGACACACGTGTGAAAAAACAATCATGTGTCACATGTGCGACACACGTATGTAGCACATACAATACACTTATGTGACCGACTATGTTGCTTGCTCCATATAAGCCGTCCGACTGAGAGCATTAGTTTGCTGTGTAGGACGTTAATAACTTTCAACCCCCCCAAGCAACATATCATATAATCAGGGAGTCACGTAGCTGTCATCGAAGCAGCAACACGTGCTGCCGAGAAGGAACTTCGACCGTAGTACAACGTGCATGGAGTGATGGAGTATTGACCAACTCCTTACATCGCCCTCGACGCAGTGTCCAACTGGCAACCTGCCCTGCTGCAGTGTGTTGAGGTAGGACGCAGCCATAAAAAACACTTCACAGCGGAACCGGTCTGCTCTGTTCGGCACCGTGGCCCTGAAAAGTGCCGTTGTAGCACAACTAAAACCAGCAAGTTACAAAAAGTCATCAAACAGACGCCATTTTTATACAATGACAGTTCATCAAGTCGAATAAGATACAACAACTCAACCTAGCCTCCTGACCAAATTATTCTAATCAACGTTCCAACAAAAGTTACATCAATACCTTAAGTTCCACCAGGGACCGTCCGACTGAGAGCATTAATTTACAATCAACCACCGCAAGCAACATGAAAAAGATGAATCACCAACAAAATACAATATCAGTCCGTCTAGAATGTAAAATGTCTTGGAGCTCCACCCAGACCGGTTAAACCAAAGAATCTACAAATGGTACTCGCCAAGCCCGAAGCATTAAGGTGTAAGAGAAAACAATGGTCGACCTAGAGTCAGAATTATGTGTCTGGGTAAGATGGCATCTGTTGCTTTCGAGAGCTTGCACCTTAAAAACCCGCGGCTCCGCGTGTCGGTCTTGTACAAAGCAAGGTTCATCCATTATCACTCATTTATATATGCTTTTTTGCCCTGAATATGCATGAAATATTTGTTGTTAAGCAACTGTACATCAAATTTACAACAATGCATGTTGAATATACGTACATATCAGGGGCGGATGCAGGTTTTTGTGTCAGGGGGGGACGAAAATGGGCGGGGTGTCTGGGGACCGCTTAAGATCCCCAGCGGGTCCGGGGTAGAGCCCTGGTATGGTGACATGGGGGCGACGCCACCCGGATGCTGACGGGTTTTCAGTATTATTGAAGCTTTTCCTGGCCGCAAATATGAAGCATTTTAATTTCCTCTTTCTCTCTCTCTTTTTTTTTACTTTTTTTTTTAAGAAAGGGGCGAACGTCCCCTTCTCCCCCTCTGGATCCGCCACTGCATACGTATACTGCTTTAAAAACATTCATGTATGTCACTTGTTTAATTACACACTGCGATCATATAAACCGCTTCGTAGTTTTGATATTTAAATAGTCATTTTAGCACATACGATGCGGTGTCTTATCTTGTCAATAATTTACGTAAATATTTACGCAATTATTTTCCCGTTTATCAGCTTTTCTTAGGCCAGCGTGACGCTCTATTATTTGTTCAAAAACTCTGTTATTGCCACATTAATTTCGTTTATTACGTGTTTAAGTGTGTTTTTGTCAAAAATTTTACAAGACATCCTGTTGTTTTAAATCAAATTAGAGCTTCTTTATAAATGTTTGAAAACATGATGACTTGTTAAAAATAAATATAAATATAAAAAATAGAGAGTATAGCTTGATAGTGAACATTAAGCGCTTTTATAATTTTCTTGAGATTCCAAAATATTGAGTTGCGTCGCAAATTGTTAGTGACCTGTTTTATTACAAGGATATGACACATGGACATCGAAGTGCCGGTAAAGTACCCTGACAAGACCGGTAATTTTACCATGTTTGTCTTGCAGTATGCCTTAACTATATAGATAATCATTTAATAGATCCAGTATAGAATAGTATAGCATAGTCCAAAGAGCAAAGACAAATTTGAAACAAACAAAAGATAGAACGAAAACAAAAAGAAACAAAGGCTTTGAATCTTGATCCGAACTCCTTTACAAAACAGGAGTGGGACCAGGTGCTCCCCTGCCTTGCGTCCTGCCTTGCGCGCGGAATCAGGGCCAAACACTGTGACAAACCATGATGTTTAATTTGGGATACTCGCAAATCGTGTCAAATTGGGAAACAGAAAGATATTATTCCGACCTTTTGAACGTGTAAACTTGACTAATTTATTCGAGATAAACCAAACCACAATAAAATTCAATAAAGCAGGAAAGTTAACATTGATTAGTAAATAAAATCTTTAGAAAAAAATACCATATATTTTAACTGCAGCACGCAAGACGAACATTGGCGCATCACCAAACGCAGTTCCTCGGACATAAAACTGATATAAACCATACAGTTACGACCAAGGCAAACCTTCCGCAAAGTTATCTTGCGCACGAAAGTAATCTTAATTGCAACTTTCAATGAAGTAAAACGAATATGATTGACATGCAGGCATAAAAGATACGAAGAATGTAAACAAGACCTATCTGTTTAATGATGTCATCTGATGAGCAATCAAAAGATCTTTATCGCTGTGTGTAACATTGGGGGTTTCAAAACAGAAAATAAACATAGCTACACGGGAGGATATTCCATCTCTACCTTAAAGCAGGAAGTTTAAAATGGTAAAATGGACTCCAACTGCTTTAAGTATATGGAATAAATTGTAAAAGAATTCAATTGTCGTTTTTTAACAAAACGGAGACTAATATAAAAAACGATTTTTTTTCAATTTTTGGGTTTCCTACATTCTAAATAAGGAAAGGGATACAACTCAGCAATAGGCATGCGCTATGAACCAACAGGGGTCATCTTTATTAAATTTATTGTCATTGCTCCCCATTGATCTTTTAATGCAACGAAAAAGTAAAAGGGTAAGTCAATGGACATCAACAGATCACCAGTGATAACAATACTCTCTAAAGAATATTAAACGAGATGACATGTCCTGAGTTCTAAATTTATGAGTAGAAGCACATAGCTTGGGTGACCTATGACCTTTATTTCGAATTTTTCGAAAACATTTGAGTATAACGGATGAATGAGAATAAGTCTGGGCAGGCCGAGACTAAGTAGCACTCCACCAAAATTCATCTACAGCAATGTATGAGGCACTCGTTGAATGAACATGCTTCAAAAGCTGTAGAAGTCAACCCTATTCGGAACTCATCGTTGAACGGAAGGGGTATTCATTGTCCAACTGTCCTGCATTGTAGTAGCATCCCACAAAAAGTGGCACTCGTTGACTAACAGGCAACGGATGTGGCACACACCGAATAAACAGTAATGAAGTAAAGAATTGTATTAGCACTCCACGCACCATACTCGGTACTTACTGTTGAACGGATGTGTTATTTTTTTACAGTCCCGCGTTGCAGAAGCACTGTTTCAAAACTGGCACTCGTTGACAAACAGGCAAATGTTGTGCCGCAGATTGATAACTGGTATTTATTAATCCTTCAACCAATCAATGTGGGAAATATTCTTAATTTTAATCTTAAGAAATACTACACTAAACGGGACAACTGTCTGAATTTCTCTTTAATTTTATTTTGTGTTTTTTTGTTTAGTATTCCTTTCTGTTTAAATGTTACTAACATTTAACAATAATTTTCTCACTCAGACATTTCAGCAATTTCCAAGACGTTGATTAATAGAAGTAAATCGTTTCACAATGCTGAAAGTAAAATTAACATGTGAAGTGTCTATTTCATCTCGCAATTGTGCATTCTTTGATCAAATCGAAAGCGTTTAATAACTGCTTACGATGGGGAAAAACACCATTATCGAGAAAAGATATAATAATAAAATGACTATTTCAATTTATATGTAGATTAGTCCCGGCCATTGAGTTCTAATTTGTTTGCTTAAGAAAACACTTGTTTTATTATTAAATTCTTGCTGGCTTAATGTAAGAAAAGGGCGTCTTTAATTGCATCTTCTAGTTAAAATGGTGTTTTTGTCGATATTTTATGGTAAAAGTTTAGTTTAAGGATATTAAAATCTTCACAATCTTCCTTATTGCACCACCTTAGAGGTTTATCGTTCGGCAGAATGGTTTACCAATTCACAAAAAAAAAAAATTAAAAAAAAACATGATTGAAAGGCGAATTTCTTCATAACTGATAAGTCCGAACTAAAGTTTATATTTGGCCCATATATATGTGCTATGTGTTATTCGAAAGCTGTTTTTCTGTATCATCTTGCACACAAGCGGCCTTACGCACTGCGTTCTGAATGAGAACCCCAGGAACTTTGACCTTTCCTTGTAAGATGGGCCTGAAAAGCACTTTTTGAATAAATTATCATGTCGGTTACGATTTGATTTCAATAACTGAACACTGCAGAAAATTTTTCTTCGCCCATATTTATGACGCGTTTGACTCTGATTTCATGTTGTGGTACCATTTCTATTAAGGACAACATTTAAACGTTGTAACTTGTCTCTAAAATTGATTTTTTTATGTGGCTCAACATGTGGATGCCTCAGTAAGCCTGGCTTGTAAATTTAATAGCACTTTAAAAGCATATTATATATCATTAAGATTTTATCATAATGGTGGTATCTCGGTTAATTTTGCCCCAAACCAGACTTAAAAATATATTAATTAATGTTTCCACAAAGTCCATGTCTTTTCACAATAGTAACTTCAGTTGTATGACAAAAAATTCTTTAATTAACGTGAAATCCCGTCTAGACACGTGTCAGTCAAATAAGAGTCTCGCGAGATTTACAAAATATAAAATGATATAAACTATTCATACATTGACATCATCTAGATTAATACAATTAACTTCTTGAAGCATCTTGACTGTTCAGTAGCCGCAAATCCTTTAAGAAGATTTTTCGTCAGTCATAGGGGAATTACTATTACAAATACGATTAGATGCTTGATCCTAATAAAAATGCACTTTTTGGTCTTCGTTGAAATAAGTAAGTTTTTTTATCACTCCATATATTTGGTATAATATACTTTCGGATTAAAGATGGTCAGCTGTTGAAAATCGATAAATTGGCATGAATCAGTTTTCCGAAAGAAGCCAAATTAATTAGAAATCTGTTTAACATTATAGTTTTGTTATATCTGAAGTTTACAGCGCGCCAGCCAATCGCGTCTCAAGTTTGACTACCTCGTGACTTCTTACAAAACTCTGTATCCAAACTAGTTATTGCGGGAAATGTTTCAGCGGTTTTTCTTATTATGTTAATTTACTTTCAGTAAAAAACTTACCTTCTGAATATTTTTTCTGTGTTTTAAAAGACGATATTCGACACAAACAGTCAGATAGCAAACAATAGAGGTTAGAGGGCAATCTTTACACTCATCTTGGTTTAATGGCAATTGGTATTATTCATTATCATATAGATGGTAATTTAGTTTCGAAAATAGAAAATAATAGAAAACATATTCGAGGATACCAAAGGGTCAAAGAGTAATAGGTAAATCACAAGACAGACATGACCGTGGCCAACAAAAGAGAAACGAATGAAAAGTACAGTACCAACAACACTAAACTGAAAACTAAAGCTAGAATTACACGAAACCTAAGGTCATAACATAAGTGCAGGTGCTCTGAAGGGTAAGCAACTCCTGCTCAACCAGTGGCACTCGTGTTACTCAGTAGACAAAGCTGGTGTTTAGTCGCAATCGGTATAAGAACGTATTTGTTGTCACGAAGGTATTCATTTATATTGCTCATCATCATTTTTTTACCTTTACAATCACTTTGTTTAATGATAATGACCTCGATCATTATGGTATCGTTCTCTGAACAGCAAAGATAATGTTCACGGGGAGTCACCATGATTTCCTAATGTAGGGTGCGAGTAAATTGTGATCTTTATTGCATATTGTAAACATGGCGTTCAGCGAGTGTTATGTGTATTTACGATATTAAATGTGAGAAAAAGAATCAAACACCATCGAAAATACAAGACGATAAAGCCTCGTCAGACAACGATAGAAATCTTACCCTCGGGTATCTGAGATTTTCTCGTCTTGTACTTTAGGTGGTGTTAGATTCTATATATGTCATGCTTATATATTCGTCCGATCTTTGTGTGTTCAATATCTATATTGTTTGTTAAAGTAAAACTTCCCAGTATATTGCTATTTGACGAAACGAAATTCTTTTTGATTTTTGATTTAAATTTGAATAAACCGGTATTTTAGCGCGTTTATATATATTTTTTATTTATTTATTTTTATTCTCTTGCTTTTGAAATGACGATCTTTTTCTTCTGTTTTGACATAACATTTGATCTATTTCCGCTACACTGCATTGCTAACTAAGATGACCATTAGACACTGTATGTAGCTTTAAAAAATGACAAGACAGCTTTTCCTTTTAACCTAAGAAATTTTCAGCGTACGCTCTTTACTAACGACCCAATTTAACTGTTCTATCGCTGGCTGGTTAATGCCTTTATTTTCCTACTGGCCTGAGGATTCTATTATCAGACGACTACGTTGGTATGAAAAAAGTATCTTTGAAACGAAGTTATTGACATTACATGGCAATCCAGCGACATACAGATTATCGTTGCATGGTAATATAATGGATCTCGTCAAGATTGATTGATTGATTGATTGGATGGTGCTTAACGCCTACTGGCAAATATTTAATGCATCTTCAGGGACGAGAGCATATTAATGATAAGTGATGATTAATGAACCCTGCTTTGTACTAGACCGACACGCTAAGTCGGATTTTTAACGTGCTAGCTCACGAAAGCAACAGTCCGCAGGAAAACATGCCACTTTACCCAGATAGGTTATTCTGACTCTGGGCCGACCAGTCTTTGCTCTTACATGTACTCCTAAATTATGCGTGCTTAGTGGTTGACGCAGCAAATACCAATTTAAATGTCTTTGGTTTGATCCGGCCGGGGATCGAACCCACGACCTTCCGCACGCGGGGCGAGCACGCTAACCATTACACCACCGAGCCGGTCTCGTAAACTAAAGAAGTTCAACAATAATCTATAAGTACCGCCGAGATTGGTGACTTTGTGTATTTAGCTTTATTTGATTGAGAATTTGTAGACTATATTGAAACTAAACATTGACATTATAAACTATCTGTAAGTTATTAAATTCAGGATAAGTCCATCTTGGTTCCAATGATACTGATGCACATGAATTAATTCCTTTTGAATTATTCCAATTTAGTTTTTATTTTGAAGCGAAAAGAGGCTAATCTTTTCCTATGTCTTGAATCAACCACATGATGAATAAAAAAACGTTTTGTTAACACCTCTCTTAAAATATTGAAAACATCATTGTTGGCTGATTGAAAGATTATTATGAAGAATACATCTCCATGAATATATAACATAAAACAGTTTCCGCTTCCTTTTGCAGATTTTAATACAAACAAAAATTTTAATCTGTTATCTTAACGTTGAAAAGAACACAACTTCCGGAAATGGCACTTGGAAAACCGGAAGAAACTAGGTCAATACACACATCCTAAACATGTAACGTTAACTATAATTGTGCCATCGTTTGAAATGATTTCTAAAATTAAAACAACTGATTTTTACAATGTTTCTTGAAATTGTGGTTATGATGCTCAATTAGCTCATGTTATGATGTGGATATAAGTTTGACTGGAATAATGGGAACTTGGAGGATTTGTGCAGTTCTTTTCGTTTTGTTCAATTTTCTTGTAATGTACACTCAGGTACACACCGTTAATGTTAGCATTACTGTTTTTGCTCCGAAACTGCCGATGCATAGACTTTTTGCTTTAGATAAAGTCAAAATTGGTGTAGAAATTGCCAAAGAAAAGGTCATCAAAGACAAACTTAGAGGTCATAATTTAAACGTTGAGTACGTCAATTCTAACGCTAGTGACGTCGACTCTCCCGTCGCAGCGTTTAATTTCATGAGCAAGGGTGTACATTTATTTATCGGGCCAGTATACGATTTTGGAGTTGCGCCTGTTGCTCGCTATGCACCGAAATGGAATATTCCAGTGATTTCTCCTGGGGGTTTTGCACATAGCCTCAACCAAAAGAGAAGTTTTCAGACTTTAACACGGGTCCATACGACGTTTAACAGCATGGCTGCTTTCGTCTTTAAAATACTTCAACACTACAACTGGAGTAAACTCAAAGCAGTTAGCGAACGCTTTGGCAGAAACGATATTTATTTTGATTATTGCGACCTTGCGATTACATCAATTTTTCAAGTAGTGTTATACAAAAAGATTGATTTCGAAAGGTATGAGATACTGAGAGAGACTAAATCTTTGATGGCCAAGCATGTCTTGGACAAAATCAACACGAAGTATGCTGGTAAGTTTTTGAATTAAAATACCTTTTCTACTGCCTATCAAACAAACCTTCTCTTCACTTTCGCAGAGATAATACCAACTTTCATAATCTTGTTGACTTCTTTGTTTAAAGGTGAGGCGTCTTGAAATCCATAAAACATACGAAGAGACCTTATAAATTATCATTTCGGGACTTCAACTGCATATTATTATTTTTAAGAGGACCATTACCAGGAAACAATTAAAGAAATGTACGAATACAGAATGTTATATTGAATTTAATTTCATATATTCTTATGAATATGTTGCATACGTTTGTAAGAAGTGTGTCCTCAGCAACACTTGCAAACAAAGAGGACACTATATGAAGATGAATCGCATATTTATGTTTAATGATGTGTCTGCTTACTAGAAATGTTCAAATTAAAAATATCGGTATAGCTTATTGACAGCTCTTGTAAAAGGTGTATAGGCGATATATTAAAAGGTTAACGATTGTCGTTGACAATACGCTCGTTTTACTGTTATTAGCATTTATATATTTATTTTTATTTTTTTTATTGTCTCGGGAAATTTAGGGCATCTGTTTCTATTATTTACTTCATTGTGTTCAAGCCAATAAAGTTTGTCTTTTTTTCACGGACATCATATCCTTTAATACAAAGATGATGGTACAGACCCATTCATCTTACAAAAGTAGCCCATTTTATGGGTACAAATGTACCTATGATGAATATAAATGACATTTTAATAAGTATCATTTGAACCAAATATTAGGCAATCCGATTTTTTATTGTGCGTTTTCATAGCTGTTTTGTAAAATAGCAAAGGCCAATTATAGTGTTTTATAAATTGTTTCACATTTTGAATTTTGAGGGCCTTTTACAGCTTCCGTTGGTTCATTATTAAAGGCCGTAATGAATTTAGAATTTTAAAGACGACTGTCATTTGGTGGAAGGCTGTCTCATGGACAATTATGCCACATTTCCTATTTTTTTATATTTCTTTTTTTAGTTATGGATTTTTGTAATATGTAACCAGTCTTTTTTTAATTTAATGACCTCCGTTAATTGGACATACACCCGCATTTGTATCAAATAAAGAAGAAATAAGATGTGGTATACAGTCAAACCTTCTGATGCAGTCATCTTGATTAAGCGATAACTTGGTTTTAACAGCCACATTTCAATTTCCATTTGCTAAATATTTCAGTCAAATAGAACATTGAATTAACAGCCACCTGTCTTTAGCAGCCAATTTTACATCTTCCTTTTGGTGACCCTTAAATGCAGGTTTGACTGTCATTGGCCACGAAACAGCCATCCAAAACTTGTAAATTAGAAATATCTACAGGTTGTTTTATGACCTTCAATAATTAAAACATATCCACACCCAACGACAAGATGTAAAAGGCTACGAACAAAAGTGATAATATTCAAATATAACAACAATCGGCAAGGAAATTATAAAATTTAAGCAAAAAACATTGAAACATAAAATCAATGTCATACACTAGATAACAGATACCTGGCTTGGGACAGGCAGTGTATTGAATTTACTTCTGTGGTCAATACATTTTCTTTGTATACGATAAACCATTTAGTCTTTACAATTTTTTTATGTGTTTGTGATATTTGACTGTAAATATATCTGCTATGAAGTACATGTACTTATCGTTTTACCCTCTTGACTCCAATTCAAGTTTTTATGACCACTGTCGGTTTTTCCTATGTGTTTTTTATAAATGATAGCTTATTATGCAACTTTTAAAGTTGAAGATTTGACACTTTAATATATCTGCCTCTGAAAATACGTTCTATTTATTGGTCTGAATACATGTATGGACAATGTACATAAATGTTTCTTCGATATAGAGCTTTACATTTCTAACACGTTTGGTGTCTGTTAAGTTTCGACTTCCAAATTTTGACTACACAATTAAATAAACAAATTCTCAGCAGAGATTTTATTGATTTTACATTTTTGGGGAAACAGTTATAGCAAATATTTTTTGTAATGTAAGTTTGGGTCGTGAACTTTTAATGCAACGGTGGATTAATTGAACTTTCAAAATATGCATAATTAGCTATAATGTATAAAAACATGGGAAAACCGATAATGGTTTTGTATGTCAAAGAAGATACGCATGTCAATGAATCAAAAATATGACGTATGCTTTGCTGCTATGACGAAAATCCGACAAACAAAACTACAGAAATTGACAACATTAAGATCTAAAGTGGGCCATCTGATACAAAAAATTGACAACATGGGAACACCTGATACTTGCTTGTTTATGTGCCACTATGAACTTAAAGTGACAACTTATGATCTAAACTTCACTACATCCGATTAACCTATTTTCAAAACATTTTCTGGTCATTGAGCCAACCGATGACTTTTGTTTGATGTCGGTATTGTATTATCGCGGGTCCTTTTGCTTTGTGACGTCAAAGAAACAAAAACTTAAGACTAATAGTAAAGCTGAAGTTGTTTTGCAATGTTTGAATGTCAATTCTTGGTATACTTTGGGGATTATTATAAAATATTTATTTGTTATTTTCTTAATTTGTCGTATGTAAATGACGAGACCATTGTGAATTCGAATTAATTTAAGCTTATTAGTTTAATTCACGATTAAATGCTATGGATCTTAAAAAAAACACATATATAGAACTTGAAATGTCTGATCATTTATGCGCCTAAGTTTTGGGGGATTTTTTATACACTTGCATTTGGAAGCTTTATTTCTCTACAGAAATGAGTTTGACTAACATAATTGTGTTTGTGTTTTTATTTGGAAAACCTGTTTCTATGCGCTCGACCAGTAGATCTATTAACATAACAGTATTTGCACCTAAAATGCCTAATTGGCGATTATTTTCAATGGACAAAATCGAAAGTTCTGTTCGTATAGCACAGGAAACGGTACAAATGACACTATTGCGTCATCATGAACTTAATATTTCATTTGTCAACAATCCGAATACAAGCGACACCGATGCATTGGTCGCAGCCATTCGAGCTATGGATAAGGGTACATTAGCTTTTATCGGACCTACCTATGACTACAGCGTTTTACATATTGCACAGTATGCACCAATATGGAACGTTCCAGTTGTTTCCCCTGGAGGATTTTATCACGTGCTCTCTGATAAAAAGGTTTATGCTAAGACATTAGTTCGAATCCATGCCTCATTTAATTCTTTGTCAACATTTGTGCGAGAAATCCTAATCCGTCATCGGTGGATGAAGATTAAAGCCGTTTTTGAAAATTTTGGGCATCCTGAAATTTTCAGTAGCTACTGTAATCTAGTTATACAGTCAATTTATGAAAGAATAGACATGCGCAGTGTATATGTACGTAAATATGAAATCAGACGAGAGAAAAAGCGAGCCATGGTATCTAATGTCATGAGAGAAATATCAACACAATATGGCGGTGAGTCCTCCCATCATTTTGTCTTTTGTTAAATGCCGTCCCTTCAGTTCTCCTCGCGAGGGCGGCCGAGGTATAGAAATAGGCCGTACGGTTTCTCCGCCTGCAGGTAGAAACTATGCTTAAGGAGCGTCCGTTAGTTCGAGCGGGATGTATAAATACTCGAACTCTCCTTCTCAAAAGGTTGTGCCGGGGAAAGAATAGGCACTAGGTATCTCCGTCCTTGAGGCACTAGTCCTCTAAAAGGGGCGTCCC
>JAULBM010029766.1:0-11094 GCA_032357055.1 Geukensia granosissima
GGGAGTTCGAGTATTTATACATCCCGCTCGAACTAACGGACGCCCCTTCAGCAGGGGTTCTACCTGCAGGCGGAGAACCCGAACGGCCTATTTCAATACCCCGGCCGCCCTCAGGGGTCCTCACTGGTGAATGAGGGGATATAATCTGTCTTGCATCTGTCTTGCATACTCATAAGAAAAAACTATATCACTGGCCTCGGACACTTTCGCATGTTGATATATCATTATGGGTCCATAAGACATGTTGTAGTTATTGAGCATGACTGTTCTACCAGCTTGAAACAGACTGATCTTTTCATCGTGTTTCACTATTTTTCTTGCTCCAGTACTGTCAACTACACCAACTAGACAATAAGCTGACCTCTCCAAACACGTCACTCCTCATGGTCCACGACCAGGGTTTCCGTATTATAACCTGGCAACCCCCAACGAGAGGGCCATAAGAGTACATTCTAAACAGCGACCTAATTATGATGCGGCATACGAGAAGATTTTTTGAACGTCAGGTAAGTATTAAAAGATTTTTCATTTCTATTTCTTGGTTTGCCCAACTTAATTGAGTTTGTTATGGTTCCCCAATACTAGTATTGTCTTTTTCTCTAGAACAAAACAGGATATCCTATTATGTCAGACATGCTAAAGTCGAGGCAACATTATTCACTGCTCTATTGTTGTTACAGGATTTTTACATCTTTCTAATCCAGAAAGTACATGTATGTAATGATTCATATATTAAATACGGGAAAGGAAACTTTTATCATCTTTGTCAAAAATGCTGCATTATTATTAAATAATGTCTTAAAGGTGGATGGGTGATAGGAACATGTCCTCATTCAGTGGTTTATGCAGGGAAATGTTCAATACGTTGTGAAAGTCCGAGAGATTTTATTGATTTGTTGAGATCATTCAAATACCAACCGAACGTAGTAGTCGTAGACATGGCCAACAAAGTTGCTGCTTGTGGTAATCGAATAGTTACAATGATGTTTCATCCAAATGAGTGAAGGGTTGCAGAAGCCACAGAAAAAAACCTTCCTTCTGCAGCAGAAAGAAATCAGTTTACCATTCCTTCTCTAAAGAGAAATTCCTTTGCCCATCAGAGACCAAATCTGTCGATAGATGCTCGATTGAATCTGAACGTTATTGCCGCATTGACTGGTTTCATGAAGAAAACTGCAAAGAGCTTTTAGAAAGTTTGTGAAAGTTATCGTTGATCCAAGGGTTGGCTGGGTTTATTGACACGCAAGCCGCAGAGCAGTACTAAATGATTTGAAAACGTATTTATATTTTTCAAATCCGATATCTCCAGTGGTTCATATTTTTTCATGTCGTCTTCTGTTTACAATAACAGAATAGTGGATACACAACAGAAACTGACAGCAGCTGCGCTTTCGCTAAATGATTTCGGCCAGCTCGTTCACACAGAGAAGACTACTAATGTTACTGTAAACTCCACCTATAATCCCCATTTTGTCCAGACTGATGTAGAGTCAGATACCCTTTAAGTACATGACGAAAACGGCATAACAACGTTGTTAAGTGCCAATAATTTATACCGCCGAAATAATAACAGAGACTGATTCTGAAATAGAAGGAGAAGATGAAAAAATGGAATTAACAAATCAACCAAACAACCAGCTTAACAGCTTATGATCGATGATGAATGATTTTTAGGGTATGTATGATAGCTTTGATGAGAAAGGACAAACTCTCCTCTCTAACGATCGATGATGAATGATTATTAAGGTATGTATGATAGCTTTGATAAGAAAGGACAAACTCTCCTCTCTAATAACCTCAGGTATGCCACTGAACTAATTTTTAAAACACAAACTTTGGTCAGACAACAAAAGGTAGTTACTAGATACATTTCAGTTATCAGAATGCTGTGCAAAGGCAACTCAACGTACTGTGGTTTGTGTGTAGTTAACAATCTAATTGGACCAAAACCAAATGGAACGTTTAGCGTAAGGTTAAGTGAAATATACGAAGTGGCAGATGATTGATTGATTGTTGTTTGCTTAACGTCCAGTGGCAAATATTTCTTCATTTTCAGGACGAAAACGAGTTCAACAATTTTCAAAATCAAAAAAGGGTGGGATGGGAAAGAACAGAGCAACGGTTTTTGACTGCCACTTGAAAAAGGAAGTGATGGGTAGGGACGAAAATTTTAGCCTTTTTTAGCGGCATAAGCTTGACCTTTTTCGAAAACTACAAAAGGGGTCTTTTACGTCCAAGGAGCGTGACACTCTCAAAACACGTTACCTACTATGGTCCACGGCCTGGCTTTCCGTATTATAACCTGGCAGCCCCAACGAGAGAGCTTCCCCTTTCCGCCACCTGGGGTTCGCGCTGGGTCAGGTGGGTCGAGCCCTGGAGATCGCTCCAGTGCCCAGAAGTGGCAGATGAAGTGGGTTAAATTTGGTAACTGATCCCAGTATTGGTATAGCTAGTGAAATCCCTGCTCTGTGACAAAGAGGGATTTTTTACTGCAGACGTGTTGCTTGCTGTCCTTGAATAGAAATGATTAAGTTCAGTTCGCCTGGATCCAGCGGTTATTAAAATTTTGACAGTAGAAGAACTTTGGAGTAGTCTCAAATCATGATTTCTTCAAAAGAAGGAAATAAATGGCATGAAACTGTTTAATATTTGTTGAAATGAAGTTTTGTCAACTTGTAATTGTAGTTCTGAACAAGATAAATGGTATAAAAAAGTGTAAGTTTTCCCTTTGTTCTGCTTCAAAAATAAATTTTTCGTAATATTTGCAAATTCATTGTTTTCAGGTGCTTGAAATCCAGATTTCAAAAATCTTGCAACTTTTTATTACTTCCAATAAATTAAAAAACTAAACGGTTTTGCGATATTTGAACGATTCCCAAAAAAATCGAGCTTATTTTTTAAATTTAATATATTTTTTAAAACTGAGGTGCTTCGCAAGCGCAGCACGTTGAAATGTGAAAGGTGAACAAAAGACCCCTTGGGTAAGTGTGGATACAGTATTTTGTTGGACACAAAAATTGTGCAGGGCACAGTGATATGACTGGATAAAAGATTATTTTGACTCATATTATCCTTAAAACTGGTGTTAATTTTTTCATAAGGAATCATTTGGGTAAAAACCCATCCAAATCGTGTTAAAAATTACATTTGTTCATATTATATGAAATTGAATTCCACTCCCCCTCTACTTTGACCCCTTTTAATTCGAAAAAGGTAAAAGATAGAGAAAATCCGTTGACATACTATTAAAGCTCTCATTCAGAGGAATCAAATGCAAAAATCCATCAAAATCGGATATAAAATAAAAATTGCTCATCTCCTGCAAAATCGCATTTTTAACCCTTTAACCCCTTTTATACAAAAATCAGAAAAAAGCAACAACAAAAAAAAATGCTTGAAGTAACTTTTGTTGCATTTCCATGAGGAATCATTTGGGATAAAAACTCATCAAAATCGGATTAAAAATTTAATTTTTTTCCATATTATAAGAAATTGAATATCCCCTCCCACACTACTTTGACCCCTTTTAGCTCAAAAACGGTACGAGATGAAGAAAATCCGTTGGCATATTACCGAAAGCTCTCATTGAGAAGCCCCCGAGGGCGGCCGGGGTATAGAAATAGGCCTGCAGGAAGAACCCCTGCTTAAGGGGCGTCCGTTAGTTCGAGCGGGATGTATAAATACTCGAACTCCCCTTCTGAAAGATTGTGCCGGGGAAAGAATAAGCACTAGGTATCTCCGTCCTTGAGGCACTAATCCTCTAAAAGGGGCGTCCTGTTTGTTAAGGATGTATAAATTCACAATCCGTCCAGAGGGAGACGTTAAATATACCCCGTGTTTAGGGAATGTCACGTCCTAAGCACGCTTAAGACCCCTTGTAATAGCTCTTTTTGAGTGGTCCGTAGCGGCCAGTTACAAAGCTAAATTTTCCGCCCTTATCCAACCTGCAATTTTTCCAGTGGCAGTCTAAAAGTCCCTCCCTTACCGGTCCCTTTGTACAGTCTACATATTGATTTATTGTTTGCGTGTCGGCTGGTAATTACTGTATATATCATAATTTCCTTTAAAATTGCCTCATAGGTCATTCACATATTTTGTGACATTCCTAGTTCGTGTAAACTTCTGTATATTAACATAGTTCGTGTTTTTTCATTTCCAAATTCCTTAAAGCTTCACCCTTCCAATTTTATGATATACTAGTATGTGGCTGTTTTCATAAGAACTATTAATAAAATATGCAAAAAAAGAAATTCATAAGATGTTGGAACGTTTCGTTAATTATTCATAAGTTTTAAGTTGTGATACCAGTGACAAATATTTCATGCATATTTAGGACGAAACAAATCAAACAATAAATCCATATGTAGCCTGTGAATAAGGGACCGGTAAGGGAGGGACTTTTAAACTGCCACTGGAAAAAATGCGGTTTGGATACGGGCGGAAAATTTAGCCTTGTAACTGGTCGCCTACTGACCACACAAAATGAGCTGTTACAAGGGGTCTTTAACGTGCTTAGGACGTGGCATTTCCTAAAGACGGGGCCATTCTTTAACGTCTCCCTCTTGACGGATTGTGAATTTATATATCCCCCACAATCAGGGACGCCCCTTTTAGAGAACGACTGGCTCAAGGACGGAGATACCTGGTGCCTATTCTTTTTCAGAAGTCAAGTTGTCCTGTCAATCTTTTAAATGATGAATATTTAAATTTTTGTTTTTACCTTTAATTTTTTGAATGAAATTCCAAACTTTGTTCATAAGGGTATGCGAATCTAATTTTGAGACAAAATTTTGCCATGACAAGCGTCTTCTCTGTTTAAATGTTCTGCAAGCTTTTTCATAACATTTTTCCGACAATAAGTCATTGAATTTATTCGTGCTATTACATCATTTTTTTGAGGATTGGCATACACTTAACTCGTCCAAGACAATATCGTCTGAGGAACATGTATTATTACATGAAATAAAATTTTCCAGAGTTGCATTACTTTGATCACAAGTAAAAGACATGTTTGCTTCTTTTTTCATATTCACAGCATTAGTTGTAGGGGGAATATCTGCAGTTGCAGGTGTAAATGATGTTTCCAATTCTCATCTTTTACATCTTATGAAACAAACAACATTTTCTATTTCATCAATCAATTAAAAAAACTCCTAAAATCAAGAGACAAGGATTTTTCTTTAACAATAAAAGCATCTTTAGCGTTAGTTAAAATATCCCCTTCTTGTCTGTGTGGCAGGAAACATAGCAATAAACTGTAAAAATAGGATTCAGTAGCAATTGACAACCTTGGTAATCGTATAATTAAAGCTTTATTCCTTTTACGCTTATCAATATTTGAAAAAGGATCTAAAAGTTGAATTCTTGTATTAGCCCTTGAGGACCACTGAACAGGCTTTTCACATTTTAGATAGTCATAGAACAACTGGATTCACAATAATGTGGCCTTGATCTATAGTAATCCAATATATTGTGACAAAATATATCAGTACTGTTTTCAGATAATTCATCGCGCTCTTTTTTGGACTTAAAAATCCTATATCTTAGCTCTTGAGGTTTTGTATTTAGCAATAAAACAGTTCGACTACTGTGTATTAAATGTAAATCACTTAGCCTATATGCAGCTTCCTGAACACTCAATCTGCTATTTTTTAATACACAACAACCAATTTTTAATAACCTTTTCTTTGTGGTGTATAATCTGGTAAATTCGTTATTAATTTAGATAATGCTTCTTTCAAGTCTTCAGGTTCAGATTTACAGATATGCACAAACATAATATGCAGCAGATTCAGCATTAACAATTACTTGAATATCCATATTTGCTTGCCAGTGAAGCAATAAAACTTCATTGTAAGCATTTATATATGAATCTCCCAAGTTTTCCTTTCAAAGATTCAGAGGAAACAATTATATTTGAAAGCAACTTAAGTTTTACTACATATACGAAATGGAAAACTAAACCGGCATCTTCCAGATTTATGCAAGCAGTAATGTGTATGCTTGTGAGTTTGATATTTTTTAACCAATGATCCATTAAGGAGTTACCAACTGGGATTTTAGTACTTATTGTTTATAAATGTAATCAAGAAGCTTGTTTTGGTTGTTGAAAATGTCCTTATAATTTTCAATCCAAAAAAAAATATGAAAGTGTGGACTTTCTCCATTTTGAAATTCAACACGAGCAAAGTAATCAACAACTTTACACCAAGTGGTAATTGTTTACTATTCATTACATATTTTAGAAACGCTTTAAAACGTCGCTGAAAATGTAAGGCTGTCATGTATGGATCTTCTTTTACAAATTTTAAACCATTTTTAAAGGATTTTTCCGCTTCAAATGAACACTTTTTAATGTCATAATTAGTTCAGGCCAATGCATATCATTTGCTGATGAAGTTACAAATAGACTTGGAGGACCTAATTGTTTGAACATTGCTAACAAATTAAGCAAAGTATTTTTCCAGTATGCAGCTGGTTCTTTAATGGTCTTCATAAACATATATGAATTCTGAAGCAGGTCAGGATTATGATTTATGTTGTTTAAATCATTGACTGTTATTTGAGAATGATTGTTAGCACTCTTTCTCATTCTTATGTGAATGCTGGTAGAATTCTTCAATCTTAAAAATTCAAAATAATTCACAGCATGTAATAAATATGTTATAACTTTTCTAAATCGCCCATCGAAATATTTCAGTCTATCTTTGAAATAAAGGCCATCGGCCAATTCTTTTTCACGTGTAGCTTTGAACCCATTAATACCATATGGAAATAAGTGGGAAAAAGCTGTTTCTGCACCATCAACAACCTCATATGCAGTTACAGGTTCCTGACAGCTTGAAAGGTTTATATGAGGTGTGTCAGAATGTATCAAATCACCCATATCTACATCAGGAGGGGTGTAATCAATAGGGACTGAAGAATATTCATCAACATTAATGTGCAAAAAATCATTTTCTTTTATGACATCTTCTGAGCAATATTTTTCATTAAATTTTAGAATTACATCTTCATAAATAATGTTATTCTGCTTTAACTAATGCAATGCTTAAAACACAGTTTTTTGTCTAATTAAATGAGTAGGTTTTATGTCGACATTTTCTCCATAAGACATTGTAAAAATATTTGATTCCGAGATTTTACAGGGTAAAAGATTAATGTTTTTTTTTGTAGTGAGACAGGGAATTTAATAGCTAAACCTTTTTCAGCTAACTGACCACCAGATAATACAATGATAGTTAAAAATATATATGGATTTTACTTATAAAAAGAATTCGAAGATACCAAAGGGGCAGACAGAAATCGCAAGTCAGAAGACAGACAAGACCATAAGTCTCATATCCATTATGCTTAATTTTTGCAAATATTCCGGTATTAATCCAGGATGAAGACAATTTCCATAAACACTGATAGGTGGTAAATTATTTATTCGTAACTTTGAACAATAGTAATTGCATAGTTCGTTATCTAAATAAACTTTAGCTTTTCGTGTTGCATTATTTTCCTTGGAAACATATCTCACCTCATTATTTAATAAGAAGTCATAGCAATATTGACATGTATGCAATGGTTGCATTTCTATTTCATCTCTATACAACTTGCTCTGCATTTGAAAAAATGTGTTGTTAATACCAGATAATGAAGCAGTGTCTATTGTTTCAAAATTTGCAATGCTGGTATTGCCTGTTATATTTGCAAACCATTCAGTTTCATTAAAATTAGAGTCTAATGATCAATTTATTGGTTTCATTTCAGGGTCATTTGGTTGACCATCAACTGTATAATAAGTTTTCTTTCTTCTTTTTTTTTATTTTAAAATCACTAGTACAATAACCATGATCATTTAATGGAAAACACAACGGTGTCATTTTTCTTTTTCCTGTAACATGCAAAACCTTTACTTCACTAAGATCAATATCACATGAAACGTGCACTTCTTGAACTATTTTTTGTATTGTGATCTTATTATGTTCATTTATGATATTATGATTATGAAATAAAATATCAGATACATTGTTTTCCAAAATTTGCTCATTACTTGCATTGGCTAATCTTGTTTTATCTTGTTTATTAAGAAAAATATCTTCTTTGTAATGCAAGATTTCAATATCATTATCACAATTTGCATTAGTTTTGAAATTTTGCAAGTCATTTTCAGAAAATAAATTTTCGTTGATTTTATATCATTATCACAATTTGCATTTGTTTTGAAATTTTGCGTGTCATTTTCAGAAAATAAATGATCATTGATTTTTATATCATTATCACAATTTGCATTTGTTTTGAAATATTGCGTGTCATTTTCAGAAAATAAGTTGTCTTTAGAATTATTATCAAAATTTGCATCCAGATAGAAATAATCATCATGATCATTAAAATAAGTTTTTAAACCATTAAAGTCTGTTTGAATAATTGAAATACTAAACTAAAAAAACAGGAGATAAATTAAAGACAGATCCGTAATAATTCCTATGCAAATAAGTGAAGAGAGATTGCAAGTTTGCAAATTGTTAAAGTACTGCATTTCCATTTGAATAAACCATTCCAGAATTGCCTTGGGAGTGTGAATCGAACACATATAAGTAATTGTTATTGTAAAACAATGCCAACGTCATACCTCCTAAAATGCAAAGTACAAAATCAGAAATTTGAAAACTTGTATCCAATCCATCATTAAATTCAACGTCATTAAAGCCAACATTACCAGAATAACTTCCCACCATACCGTATATCATGTCATTATACAAAACAACATTCAAATCACGATTATCAACTTATATCGTTGATGGCAACTCCTCGTGGGACAGAAATGTAAACGGTTGAAGATTTCGTTCAAAAATTATACTTTCGTAAAGCGAATTTCCGTTTAAATTTAAATCGTCTATATGGTCTGCTGTCATAATATTCGGATCAACTGTGCATATATTTTGAGTATTCCAAAAATACATCCTAATGCAAACAAAGCTATCGCAGTACATTGCGCACCTGCAAAAGAAAACAATGGTTTTCCCTTGATGTAGATTACCCATTATCGATTTTCGAATCATTATTATTCCATATAACAGTAGCAAATCACATTGATTAAAATAAATGAAAAATTGATAATAAGTTAAATATACTTACGATAACAACTTTAATCTTCAACCTTTCTCTCGTAAAACGAGCTGCAGACTCCCGGGGCAGACTGCAAACTTCGATGAGACAAAAAGAGTGGTGTTTGTTAAAATGAGGTCATCGGCGGAGATCGGCCATCCAGACCGTTATAAAATACACTATCTGATAAATATATAACAGTTCACGGGCTATATGTCACAGTAACCTTAATAGCAATAAAATATTGTAATACAAAATAGAAATGTCCATTAAAAATATGCAATATTTAGTAGAATTGTCAGCTTCGCAATAAACACCATTTAAAAATTTTCCTTTATGTACCTCTCATCCCGTAAAAGTCAAACTCCACAGGAATAACCTATCTTCGCAAGCTACACTGACCGATATGTCAAATTATTATGTAATCCATTTATTACTATAAATAACCGGCCGGCACGGACATGTGAAAATTCGCTAGATCTAGAAATTAAAGATATGTATTCTTGTAAATTAATACATACACATGTGTACTATATAAATGTCTTTGTGTATAATTAGTATAAACTTTTTTCTTATATAATATAAATAATAGGTATGCGAAGAAAAAAAGCTACATTATCTATTTGTGCAGTGATTTAACGAATCTCAATATGTTATTTATGAATATTGTAATGTATTAAATTACGATTTAAGCCGTGAAGATCGATTAATTTCAACTTTAAAGGGCCAAGCACCTCATGTTCTTACATCTTTCGAAGATGGTTTTCAATCAAGTATATTTGTTAACAGTAAAATTGCATTTTCATATAACAATTATATAAAACATAATTTAGAATATCCTGATACTTGAGTTTGTTAGGGGGTGAAACATATCTGATTCTCGGGTTTTTTCGTTGCCTTTTGGCAACTTATTTTCTTAAATAATTCAACTGTTATAGGGAGGTCCTGCGTGATGTCATCACTAACCTGTGATTTTGTTTTGGTTGGCAAAAAATCCATTGAGTGGTATGGGGTAGAGACTTTAAATCATCATAACTTTTTTTGTTTTTTAAGATAATTGAAAAATTCTTTTGGTTCCTCAAATTGCAGATAAAACTCTGTTTATCCATAAAAAATTTAAATCAATATTCAGTAATTAGACTGTATGAGCGTAAAATTTTTAAGAATTTTTTTTATGAAAAAAGAGGTTTACATTTAAATATTGTTATGAATTTATTCTTCAAGTAAAACAGTCATAAATTCACATGTAAAATATGAATTCTTTTATGTACAAGAACCACTTTACAGAACCAAAATTGGATGTAAAATTAAAACGTTATAAAGATTTGAAAATTGGGATTTTTATCATGAAATTGTTGTCAATTTAGTTGTTTATCGTCCAACCAATTTGACACTTAATGATATGCAAATTAGTGAATATGACATCACTAATGATATTGGCGAACCATTTTAAATCAGTTGTTGGGAAAATAATTAACCACTTTACTTAATTTTTCACTTTAATTATTATTTATTTTTTTTTTTTTTTTACAATTTAAGATATTTTGCTTGGACAAATTTTTACTGCTTAAAATACTTTTTTTAATAGAGATGAAGTACTAGTAAGTTTTATTGAATAGTAATCTTCTAAGAAGTTTAAATACAAACGTCATTTTATTGACTTTCTGGTTTATTTTTATTATACAGGAAAGTGCTTATTTCTAATTATGAATTGTAAATATGATCTTATTTTGAATTTTTACAGTGTCTCGTAAGTCATTTTATGGCTGGGTATTGATTGAATTTTTAACTGCATATGTATATTTATTTGTGTATTATTATGGCAATCAATATGTGACACTATAATAAAATAAATTTTATTATTATTATTATTAATCCAAGTTAGAGAAAATTTACAATTTTCTTAAATATTCTAATATTATAAGGAATTCGAAGATACCAAAGGGGCAGACAGAAATCGTAAGTCGGAAGACAGACAAGACCATGGCCAACAAAATG
>JAULBM010029777.1:0-11094 GCA_032357055.1 Geukensia granosissima
TGTTGGCCATGGTCTTGTCTGTCCTCGACTTAACGATTTCTGTCTGCCCCTTTGGTATCTTCGAATTCCTTTTGTCATTTTTTATAATGCTGTAAGCATTGATAGCATATTAGGTACCTCAAGACGCAATGTAATTATTGTAATTAATATTTTTTCAGCACAATCAAGTGTTGATCTAGTTTCGATTTATAATGAGAGTTCTTTCATTTAGAAAATATGATCCTATTCGACAGTCTGATGTTTTGTTTTCTTTCGTCAAGTATGACTAGACGGTCAGATCGATTTGACAATGTCAAAGTTTCTTTATCAACCGGACATAAGGGATGCTTGCTGCTCACAATGTGAGTAAATACAAGTCACGAGACTTAATTTCCCTTGCCTTCGGCTCGAGAATTTTTCATCTATCGACTTGCATTTGTTCGAAAACATCAATCCAAAACTAATATATCTTCAAAATTTTCAAGTTGATACCGCCTTGTTTTATCATACAACACTTAAAGGTCATCAACAATTGAAGATTATATGTCTACCTCGTAATTACTGAATTAAATGATAGAGGCAGCTCAATGCTATGACATATTAAGCAGTTTTTAAGACAATTTGATCACGGCTATCCTTAACATCGTCACAGCTTCCTTTCCATCGATTTGCCTGCTAAATGCAAACGAAAAAGACTGAAATATTGAATTCTAAAATTTTTAATTACGACGTTGATTTTTTAATCGTTTGCTGTGGAGACATGATGATCCTTTTGTATGTTGTCGTGTATATCTATCTAAAAGTAGTTTTAACTTAAGCCTAACATAAAATATTGTGTTTAAAATTCATTTGATTTTATTTTCGGTAATTATTTTATTATTTTCATGCCATTTTGACCGCTTGTGAAGTAAGAGATTACCACAGTCATGCGATATTTAGCAGATTTTGATTGACGACGTCATCATTAAGGGGATATGGGAGGGCTTCAGACAATACACTTACTTAAATCCACAAAATCTACCCATTTAAATGTAAGGAAAATAGCTTCATTGGAAATCATTGATTTTTCTCTTTCTTCCCGATAAATAAATACCTAAGGCTCGAAATGTGAACCTTTTACTAATTAACTCGTTGAATTTGAGATAATTAAGATAATAAGTCGAACATTTGCATTCCACACTTTCCGATTCAAAATACTTGACCTACCCTTATTTTATATCAACTTACATTTATTGATTCATAATAAATTGTATAATAGATAATTACAGAATTACACAATGCAACCTTTCCGTTCATGTTATCAACTGTATAACCTGATGAATATTTTTTATTGGTAAACACTTTGTACGAATTCCCTGTAATGTCAGAAATATTACCATTTTATGTTGCCTTATTTCAAAACATCTGATGAATCAAGTTTGAATGAAAAGGATTTAATTTAGAAAAAAACTTAAACGTCATACATGTGCTACTATGATAGAACCTAATAAATCCAAAGCCGAAACATTTGTTATGACATTACCGCACAAGCTTGAACAGTCCTTCAGTTGACTACCAATCCTCACTTCTTACTTATTTTATATCAGAGGCTACAGGCGATAAAACATTTAGGCAAATTGAACATTAATAAATTCCTTTGAAAATCATTACATCCCTCAATGTTCTTTTAAGAAAAGACGATAAGCGTGAAATCTCATATCACCAATTAATGTTCATGCTACAGCCGCCGTGATACAGAATCTAAGGCGAAACAATATTTGTGTTTATTGTAACATGCTGAAAAATAGTGTCAGTAGGTAGGAAGTTTTTTTATCTTTTTAATGCAATTGTGTTTATTATTTGTATTGAACTCTTTAAAATGGCCTATTCTATTTAGATAAAGACTTGAATCAACTAAGTAATCTATTTGAAAGAAAATGCCTCACTACATTTAGACTGCTTCACAAAAGGAAACAACAATTTCCAGAAGTGATAAATTTTTGGCATAAAAAGGGGCAAAAATAGGGTCAATCGGATGACCGTATTCATAAATATTTTTTGCCTTATTATTCGTTGTGTATAGGACCGAATAAACGTGCTGATTTCTTTTTTCGAAAAATACAACTTATTGTCTCATTTTATTAGAAATGCCCATAACGGCAATAAATATGGGGTTCACTTTACGTTAATTGATAAATACTAGAAATAAGTTATAGCCCACAATATGGTATTTAATAATAATAAAAGTAGTACATGTTGTATGGCAACCAAGACTATTGTTTCATGCACATGGTACAAATCGATAATATTTTCGCATCATATTTTGAAACGAGACACAGGTAATCAATGTAAATTTTGTGATTTAAAGTTGTGTATAATGTTTGTCCTTACATGAACATAAATGAAAATATTTTTGCTATCTGGGAGTTAAAATTTGAAGTTTCTAACAGATTTTTCTTTCACGAAAATTTTAGCTTCTCGTTAACAACCCCTGATAAAAAGATTTTGTGTTAAATTGAAAGAAAAAAGCAATTATAATGCTTCATGGCACCTCAAATATTGACAGCGTTGTTAAGGATAGAACCCTCGGAGACCTAGAGGCCACTACCAAAGTGAAAGAGAGGAAAGTACCCTCGAAGACTTATAGGCCTCTGCCAAAAGGATAGAGGGGTAGAACCTTCAGAGAATTACAGGCCACTGTCAAAGAGATAGAGAGGATAGTACACTCGGAGACTTACAGTCCACTGCCAAAGAGAATAAAGTGGATATTACCCTCGGAGACCTATAGGCCTCTGCAAAAGAGATAGAGATGGTAATACCCTCTGAGACCTAGAGGCCACTACCAAAGTGATAGAGAGGAAAGTACCCTCGGAGACTTGTAGGCCACAGCCAAAAGGATAGAGAGGTAGAACCTTCAGAGAATTACAGGCCACTGTCAAAGAGATAGAGAGGATAGTACCCTCGGAGACTTACAGTTCACTGCCAAAGGGAATAAAGAGGATAGTGCCCTCAGAGACCTATAGGCCTCTCCCAAAGAGATAGAGAGGGTAATACCCTCTGAGACCTAGAGGCCACTATTATAGTGAAAGAGAGGAAAGTATCCTCAGAGACTTATAGGCCACAGCCAAAAGGATAGAGAGGTATAACCTTCAGAGAATTACAGGCCACTGTCAAAGAGATAGAGAGGATAGTACCCAGAGACTTTCAGGCCACTGTTAAAGTGATAGAGAGGATAGTACCCTCTGAGACTTTCAGGCCACTGTTAAAGTGATAGAGAGGATAGTACCCTCTGAGACTTACAGGCCACTGTCAAAGTGATAGAGAGGATAGTATCCTCGGAGACTTACAGGCAACTGCCAAACGGAAAGAGAGGATAGTACCCTCGGAGATTTACAGGCCACTGTCAAAGTGATAGAGAGGATAATATCCTCGGAGACTTATAGGCTACTCCCAAAAGGATAGAGAGGATAGTACCATCAGAGACTTACAGGCCACTGCCAAAAGGATAGAGAGGATAGGTAAAAGTTAACATGACAATCTTTTTTTTAAGAGGATAGTAACCTCGGAAACTTACAGACCACTTCCAGAAGGATAGAGAGGATAGTTATAAGTTAACATGACAATTTTTTAAGAGGATAGTAACCTCGGAAACTTACAGACCACTTCCAAAAGGATAGAGAGGATAGTAAAAGGTAACATGACAATCTTTTTAAAGGGATAGTACTCTCGGAGACTTACAGACCACTGTTTAAGTTAAGAGAGGATAGTACCTTCTGAGACTTACAGACTACTGCCAAAGGGATAGAACCAGTTGTTGTAAATAGTCATCCACCAAGCTTGTAACTAACTCTCAGTTATTTGCTTAAATGAAAATTAAAAGATATGGGGTAATTGTCGGAGGGACTGCTTCCAACAACAACTATTCTTACATTAAAGTGAAAAATGTAGGAAATTAGTATTTTTAAATATCCAATGGTTATGTTGTTGAGTTTCTTTAAAGCCTTCACGGATTTACATTATAGTATATTGATATATTTTTGGAAGATTTCGGAAAATATGCAGAGCTTTAATGATTTCCTAATGTATAGAAGACAAACCATTTCCAACCTAACATTCCTACAACTTCCCTAACAACCTAAGACTACAATTTATCACTGTGAAATCGCATGTAACATCATTAAAATCATTCATGCTACAATCTTGACTCATTCTCTTCTGTTTAATCCCATGTCATCTGATTTTAAACAATCTGCAGATGTGATTTCTAGTGAATATTTATTGTATAAATCATTCCTAATTCAATAATTTCATAAGATGTTGAGGCAGAAGATATTATGAGAATACTGTAATTTCAGAATTTAAAATTCAAGTGATTCAACGCGTTTTTTATTTTAAAGTACTCTCTGTCGAATATTGAATTGATGGCAGTTTCGTAAAAGGAAGCGATGAACAGCAAGCTATAAACAAATGACAGACAAAAACACAACAGAAAGCTAAGAAAAGACGAACATAAGCGTGTGTGACGATTGGATTAAAGCTCTCGTTTTTAACTTTACCATTCATATTTTGTAATGGCGGTCATCTTGGAAGGTAGGCGAGGCAGACTGCTTCAGGTTGTAAATGATAAACTGTTTATTAATATTTCATACTTTATAGTCAATTTGGTTTTCGCAACATGTAAACCATTTAGTATGATATTTTAATATAAATCAAAGAGCCCACCTTTGTCTAGGCCGAAGATCTAAATAATTGCATATGACCAGTGGCCTTAAATATGTAGTATTAAGGCAAATAACAATCTGTTAGCTATTACGTTCACCGGTGACTTCCGTTTGGTGTCACCGCTGCCCAAGAAGATTTTTGTTTTGTGACGACGCAGGTTTTGGAAAATCTATGCACTAGGAACAATTCTTAAACATTCGTCAAACGAAAGGGTTTTTAATCCAGAAAATCTGAAGTCGTAAAGCAAAATTACCTGATAGAGCAGTAGCTACACCGAACGAGCGTTACCGATGGTCGTAATCCATTGTAAAAGAACGGTTGTTCCAGTTTGTTGTAGTATTTAGTACCACAATGTCTTTAATCGACATAACGTCATACATTACGTCATAATGGTAAAGATGTTTGCTACTCCGTTTCAACGGACTGTGATAGCTGTTTTATTTCTTTGGTAACGTCTACATGGCAACACGTGTTTGTACGGCATATTTGTTTTAGTAAAAGCGTGATCTCCTTGGTTGCTGGAGGTACTTTAATTGATCCTTGGCCAGGTAAAAGCAAAGATTTGGTCCTTCTCCGCATAAACGCTCACAACTATTAGGATTTAAGGCAAAGACAGCGTATTAAATTCTGAATAATGTGATCGAGTGAAATGTTTGTTGCTTTGAGATTTAACACAATATAATTTCGACTAAGGTGTCGGTTTATTATAAAACCGGATACATTCATTCATTTTAGATTCACGTGCTCTTGTCATGATCTGCACGTGATATTTGCCGCTGGATGTTAAACAAGATGTTATGTCTTTCCTTTCTTCTGGAAAACGATAACGGATGATTGGCAAACGACAATTTCGATGGTTATGTAATCCTATCTGCGTAAAGCAACTGAAAGGCAGGGTTATTATTTACTGGAAAAACCTGTAGCCCCACTGCTTGTGACGTGGTTATTTCGATTTATAGTCTTAGTGATGATCTATCAACTAATATCGTTTTTATTATTTGAATAAATGGACTACAAAAGTGAAGGTAATAGGGATTTTAGATTTCCCTATATTACATATAGCTAGTTTCTGATTAAGAAAGATTGTTGTCCCCATCGTCTTATTCCTTGAGATTTATATAAAGAAAAATGATTGGAAAATTTTATTATATTAAAATACGAAATTACCAACGTTGAATTAATACGGAAGATTTTGGGTATCCTGCATGTACATATACATTTTAATTCTATGACATATTTGTTTGTTTTATCAAGATTTTGGAGTTTTGTTCATATTATTATTCTTTGATAAAATGAATCAGTCGCACTACTCAGCTATCCTTAATTAATCCAAGGCGTTTGCAAAAAACTGTTGGAAATTTATAAGCTGTTAATTTCAATGTTGGATAATTCTGTTGACAGGGGTTGTAATTTTCCATCTTAATCATACCCTTCTGTGGTAAGAATCGGTCATCCGATCGCAATTTCTTCACATTTTATTTAAAATATCTCAATTTATCTTGCCTCTACAATCTCACATAAAAGATAATTAAAGCCTTCCAGTTTTGATTGCCTGAAGAAAAGAAAAGTACTAATTTGTTTCTTAATTAGACAGAAATTGAGTGTAATCGTAATCTTTCAGTATATAAATTGTCTTGACAAAATAGTCAGCTTTTATATAATCCATAACAGGTACATCATGAAAACAAAGATTTAAAAGGAAATTTTTGAAAAAAGTTGATATTATATTATAAATATACCAGAAATCTATAAAAGTAAAAAAATCGTTTTCGCGAAGCCTTGTTCGATTGTATTCATTTTCTCATTTTATAACATACGTTTTCGAAAGTTTTCTATGTATTTGATTGAACATTATTTGAAAATAAGATTCCTTAGGTTTGGGTATCTTTCAGCAGTTTTTCTTTTAATTTTACTTATAAGTGTAAGTTATTAAATAAGAAATAGCTGAAACGACAAATACAACACTGAAATATACAAGTGTAGAAACTGTCTTCAAAATTCATACAATCTAAAGTCAAATCATTTTTGATGTGTGACGATCTTGCTCATCCTAAAATTATTTATTATGCAACATACCGAATGTAATATGTCCAGTTTCACGTCTGATTGACATTGGCGTCCTGACTTCCGCTTATTACAAAGAAACAGACTTAATTAATTTGCGTTTAAATATTCATTACTATAAGTCTTAATCAAAAGCAATGATCCTAATCGATATGACCTCATAAATAAATCATGACTGGTTCTATTATCATGTAAATAAGAGGGAAATCAACTAACATACACACCCAACTTATGGTAGTATGACTCAAGAAAACCTTTGTTTAAAAATACATTATCATTACAAGACATCTGTACATTATGTTTAAAATATAAACCAAATGAAAAAAAGAAACAAATGAATGCTACAAACATGATTGTTTAATTTCAGCTACATCCATAACTCATCTACAGTTATAGGTTGATTTCAGCTATTCTTATCAAACATGTTCCGTAGTAGGATGATTTCAACGACACCCATAAAACACATGCCGTAATAGGATGAGTTTAGCTCATAAATTTATCTAACATAAAGGGATGATTTCAGCTACAGCCATGAAACACATGCCGTAATAGGATGATTTTAGCTACATCAACCAAACACATGCCGAAATAGGATGATTTCAGTTACACGCATTACTCATATACCATAATAGGATGATTTCATCGACACCCATCAAACACAAACCGTAATAGGATAATTTCCGCTGTACCCATCAAACACGTTCCATAAAAGGTTGGTTTTAGCTACACCCAGCAAACAAGAACCATAATATGATGTTTTCAGCTACACCCATCAAACACCTGCCGTAATAGGAAAATTTAAGCTACACCCATCAAACACGAACCGTAATAGGATAATTTCAACTACACCAATCAAACACGTATCGTAATAGGATGATTTCAGCTACACTCATCAAACACGTACTTTAATAGGATGATTTCAGCTACACCCATCAAACACATTCCGTAGTAGGATAATTTCAGCTACACCCATAAAACACGAACCGTTATAGGATGATTTCAGCTACACCCATCAAACACGTACCATAGTAGGATAATTTCAGCTACACCCATTAAATACAAACTATAAAAAGATGATTTCAGCTACAGCTATTACACACGTACCGTAATAAGATGATTTCAGCAACACTAATCAAACACGTTCCATAAAAAGAAGGTTTCAGCTACACCCGTCAAACACGAACCGTAATAGGATAATTTCAGCTACACCCATTAAATACAAACCGTAATAGGATAATTTCAGCTACACCCATTAAATACAAACCGTAATAGGATAATATCAGCTACATCCTTCAAACACGAACCGTCATAGGATGATTTCGGCTACACCCATCAAACACGCACCTTCACCATCAACACGTACCATTATCATTAACGCGTTCCGTAGTATGATGATATCGGCTTCACCTATCACGTACCGTGATTCATGAAAGATGATTTCAGATTCTCCCATCCAACACGTACTAAATCTGATTTTTCTATATAGTGTAAAAAACTATTTTGCATTGAATCACTGGACAATCTGATATTATTCGTCATCGGACTTATAAATGGGATGTTTATTAATTGATGGAATGTTGTTTTACGTCCAGCGGCATATATATTTCATGCGGTTAAAGACGAAACCCAGACGACAGATACGTCATTTTATTCTGATTCTGGGTCGACAATTATTGCTCTAACTCCTAAATGCTGCGTACTTAGCGGAGCGGATTAGCTGCAAATTCCAATTTTAATGTCTTTGGTTTGACCGGTCGGCGATCTTCCGCACACAAGAAAAACACTTTTAAACCATTACACCACTGGCGATGAAAATGAATGTACAACGACTTTGCCATAACTAAAAATATGAATCAGTTATTTACAATATTATTATAAAAAACGATACATGTAGTAATAGAATTAAAATCTTTATCAGATATGATTCGAATTGCTAGTTTCACCCATTCAAACGCGATTAGTAATTTATTATATAACCTGAATCTAGAAATTAAGATTAGTTGTAGCAGATTATTTTGCCATTAAAATATATAATTCATTTACTAATTAGATATAGACAACGTTCAAAACAACAAAACAAGTCCAGTAATTATAAAATATGTTGACGACATTTGACATGATACGCCAGTCATGTTCGCTGTACTGCTTCGTCTAATTAAATAAACTGTCAAAAAGTACGACTAATTGAATTTATATTTATATCTTTTAGATTCCAGCACCTAAAATGTCTTCTATCTATTTAGTTCAAACCATTTATTACACTACGGCGACTTTATACTTAATCCGATCGTAAATAACGTGACCTGTATGGATATGAATTCAGATCTATTTATGATGTGAATATGCTTACCAAAGCGTATACAAAGGTTGGCGATAAGGGAAGAGAATTTTCCGAATCAGTATCATTCTTTAAAAAAAAAACTAACTTTGAATAGCCAGGAATATATAGCACCATAAGACTACAATATCAAAACAATTAGCAGTGAAAAGGGGAGGTTTTTAATTGAATTAAACATGTTTAACAATACAGGGTGTTGCATGTGCCTGTACCAAGTCGGCGTTATCGGATAGTCTTGGGTGCCGTTTTTTAAGAGGTCTAAGTAATGGATTCCTAATTGGTATCTTATTATTTGGGTTACAGACGTTTATAAATTGCATATTTCATTTTTGTTTATAAAGATCAAGCTTGAACTTCTTTTTTGGTCCCGAGCGTGTCTCATGAAGGTGAATCCAGAAAAGCGCTTTACACACAATTTAATTTGGCTTTGGAATATTTGTTCCAAACGTATGTGAATCGTGTCTTTCTGGCATATATACCATATTTTTGTTATCCTTGCTTGCGATAGCGCGAAGGTAATGTTTTGCTGTTCGTCGTACTTAAGTTCGTAGTCCATATTCGTATGCCATTTATATCTAGGATAATCTCATGAACCATTAGACGTAGGAAGATGAAATTTGGAACTTTGATTACAATATGTATGTGGACTGTGCCAAAGGTTTCAGAATTTTGATATCACCTGGGCTGGGTTATAGAGTATATATATAGTATATCTGAAAAAAAAACCGTTTAGGTCCCCACCCCTAAACCAATTTTATATTCTAAGTCACCATAAAAAATAGAAGTTCCATGGGCATCTCCGGGGGTCAAACCCACCCCATTATTCTGTAAATTCTCAAAAACCGTTCAGCCGTCCATCCCATAACAATATATATATTCTAAGTGGGCATGATAAGGCAATGTCTATGAGCATACTTAGGAATTGTCCCCCACTTATTTTGAAAATTAGAAATTATCTGAAAAACCTATTCAGATCCCCACCCCATAACCATATATATTCTTAGTCTGCATGAAAAGACAAGTTCCTTGCCCATCAGCCAATTGGATTCCCCTCATTTTTAAAATTACACGATCTATCATAATATTTAATTTCACATTATACTTTTAAACGCCAGTTAAGCGCAGAAATTTTCAGTGTGGCTGCTTCGTCTAATTTGAAATATAATGGTGTTTTTTTTAATATTTTAGTGTAACTCGACAATTCGGTTTTAATTGGGTTTCTTTCCTTGTGTTTTCCATGACAAACTTGTTATTTACATGCGAAATGACAAGTCTCTTACCATCTTTTAAAAACAAAGCGATTGAAAATGGCCCTTAATTACCTTTGAGACCTTGAAATTTTTATCTCATTGCCTTGGCTTTTTATCCAATTGATTCTTTATGAAAAAACAAAAAAGCTAATTATAACAGTTTTATAGCATTTGCCATTTTAAATAAAAAAAGTTGTCCAATGAGCAAAATTAAGTTCACATGCAGAGTTTTCTTATCTCTATACGCTGCGGTCATACATGTATCAAGCTGCGCATATGAAACATCTCGATTATTTATCTGTTTGAATTGTTATATTTAAAATATATTTTACATAAGTATAATCCGAATTATCTTCTTTCTATAAATGGACCAATCGATTGTGGTGCAATACAAAGACTGGATTATTCGGGTTACATTTAATCTGGTGACTTTGTTAAAGGGTTTCATTTTTGTTGAAGGCCTTGTGGAAGGCCCTAAACTTTTAACATTCATTCACTTCTTGTTAATGTATATTTTAAATTGAACAATGTTGCGACAGAGACGAATTGTAATTGTTGACTTAGAAATGGATTCCGGACAGGGAAGGAACCAAAGTTAAGGATTTAGACTTAGATTTTTAATTCCACTAATCAATATTGTTGCATTTCTGTTAACATAAGCTAAGAACGGAAAACACTATTTTAAAGATTTAAGGTAGTAGATCTAGGTTAAGGGAGATAACTCTTGAAATCAGGAGTATGTTTTTGATATTCTGTTACATG
>JAULBM010029788.1:0-11093 GCA_032357055.1 Geukensia granosissima
TGCCATTTTTACCCTGTAGTTATTACCAGTTCATTTTGATATGGCGTAATCATTAAAGATGGAACTTTTTTGCTTCTAAATAAGATAAACTGTCAGGTTGATTACTGCTTTCTGTTTATTTAGGAAGTCTATACCTAGTATTTAGTCATCTGTTATATTGGCCACAACATGTCACAAGTTACATTTGTATTTCCAATCCAAACTTGTGTATTTTTGCAATCCTTGCTTCCATGTTGGAAAATTCTCCTGCTCCCTTCAATATCATTCTACAATTAAGACTTGGTTTTTTATAAGTTTATCATAAAAGTGTTTGCTCATAAAGGATACCTGTGCAGCAGTATCGACTACTTCAAGAGTTTTCTTCTTGGCCATTTCAATGGGAATGTACAAAGTTCTAGCTTCAACAGATTTTGGTTTTATATAATTTGATATTAACAGGTGGTGGCCTACTAGTATCAACAGGATGGACTGAAGAAACCGAAGGTTAATCACTAGCCTTTGTTTCTTCCAAGTCTGTCTCTGTCTTTTTGAGCCTACCTTCGGTGAAAATAACCCTCTTTATATCAGGTTTCACAGCCCCATGGATTACCCTCTGATTTTTGACAGCGATCTTCACAAATTGCAAAGCCTTATCTGAACTATCAGGATCTTTATCTATAGCTGTGAGAGCAGTGGCAACTATTTGTATCAAGGTATTTGGGGTAGCCTTCATTAGCTAAGTCTTGAGCTCTCTCTCTGCGTATTCTTCTAATGACTGCCAAGGATTTTGTTGTTAATCTTGAAGTTGTCTACTCACAACTTGTAGTAGATATTTGCGACTAAATATCTCTTCCATTTTTGCACAAATTACTTCATAATCATTTTGTACATTCTTTGGTCGAGAGGTAAAAAAACTTGAGTGCATGGTCTCTTAAAAACTCAATAAGTTTATCTTATCTTTCTTGGTCTGACCAACTATATTCTGTTGCAATATGGTTAAACTGGGCAAACTATGGTCGCCAGTCACTCTTGCCATTATATGTCCTTATCTTTGGCGGTAAAGGTCTACTAGTTTTCACTTGAGGTTTCTCCATTCAAATCTTTCTGTTGATGCTGATGTTGCTGTAACTTTCCCCTTTTCAATATATGGGATCGAACCAAGGAGAATCTCTAGGGGTTTCTTTGTGTCTGTTTCTGTGGTGGCAGCTACCTTGGTTTCCAAATATTTTTTTAAATTTTATATCCAGACCTTTAATAGCTTCTATCAACTTTTGTTCTCTTTTGATGTCTCTTTAATCAGGGTTTCTTTTCTTCCTTGTGTTTCTTCACAAAAGCTTCCTGTTGTTTTTCGAATTCATTTTCCCTATTCATCATTTTGACTTTGAAAGAAATATTAACATCAATAATTTTTTCTCAAAATCAGATTGCATAATGGCCTTTTCTGTTTAGAGTTCTCAAAAATCTTTTTTGTAAGTTTTCAATAATCTCGGCCATCTTCTTTATTTGTTCTTTTTCTGCAACATTTTTCTTTTGTGGTTCTTCAGTTTGGCTTCTATATGTTTGCTCTGTTGTCTCTAATGTAATTGTTCTAGCCTCAATCATTTGGTCCCAAATAGTGTTTAGGATATCTGGCATAAGCTTTAGATCCTTCAAAGTATGTGGTTTGCCTTTTTTCTGTCGTTTTCAATGATTTTCGCAGCCCTTTTCTGACTCATATGGTTTTCCATGGAAATCTGAAAAATACTGAAATGGAAATTAATAAAAAGTATTTAAAAGCTTATCACTGGTGAAAACATATTGATCATAGTCCTTTGATTTGTATGGAAGATGAAACTTTGTTTCCATATGACGATTGAAAATGAGAAGGGGGAAGGTATGCAATATGGACCAATGGACAAATATTAATATGTTGAGAATTTACTCTGACACATAAAGACAGGAAATATGATAATATTTCGACATCAGTATGTGAAGTTTATAGAGGCGGTGAAGTGATCCCGATTGTGGTAATTCGAAGAAATCAATTAATTTTAGAGATATGATAACTGTTTCGGTTTTGTTCCATTGCTTCTCCATGTTATTTGGTTACATTTGAGTATTTGTGTAAAAACAATCAGCTTTTGCACCTTCATCCAAGAAAGGGTTTCAAATATATATAACCCTTCTGTTAAAATATCACAAACATCTGTATCCAGTGAAAATTATCAACAAATAATATCATTATATATCCTTATGTCATTATATTTCCTCTTTATTTGGTTTGCCAGCAACAATAGGTTATTCTAAATGATTCAGAACGTTCGTTACATTCTAAGAATTTAAACATTCTTTCTGAGACTGTCTTGTTTATTGTCATTAATAATTTTTTGAAATTAGTATATCAACGTATTTACTTTTGTTTTAATTTCATTCTGCAGGATGCTTTAAAATTAAAGAGGACACAGCATTAACGAGTTTTGGATCTATTGGACTATGCCAGCAACATTGTCTTTCATTAAGTAAGGAAAAATTTGGCTATAAGGTTTGTATTTTTTGAAGTTATTAATATTATTTCCTATTAGAAAGATAACTTTCAAACCATTTATACAACTTATCGTCGATACCTTTGGCAACAACCATTTTATTATCTGGGGGTGGGGCTGGGATTAAAAAAAAATGTTTTAATGGCCTAGCTGACAGAAAAAATTTTTAGTCTTTGCTTTGCAGTTAAAAATATGTTGTCACCTGCTAGAAAAAACTAGATGTTTGAAACACCTAGTGATCTGGGAATGGAGTGTGTGGATTGGAAAAGAAAAAAAAACGTGTTTTCTCACAAATGTCATGGTAGGAAAAAATGTTTGCTTTCCTTCTCACAAGAAAAAAAATATTTTGTCAGGGGAAAGTTTTGAAAAAAAAATTATGAACACAATGAAAATCACAGCCCCTCACCCCCTCAGATAAGAAAATGGAAGTTGCCTAACTGAAGGTAAATCCAGAAAAAAACTTTTACACGCAATGAATTTGCCTTTTGAATTTTTGTTATAAACATGTATCTAAGATGTGGATCAAGTCTTTCTGGTACATAACCCATATTCTTTCTTTCAAATATTTATTACAGTGTTCTTTCTTTCCAACATTGTTGTTTGTAAAATTCCCCACTTTTATCTTTATGTTTTGGTTATATTGGCTAAAAAATTAAAAGTGGGTGAAATCTATTATTATATAAATTTTTGTATTGAATTATTCCTATAATAAGAAAATTCGACAGAATTTTTAGTTTAGTCACATACTACATAAAAATTGCTGCAAATACGAACATTCTAAGAAATAACTTCATTTTATTCAATATTTCATACAATTTGGTCGATTTTAACATAGATCGCACAAAAGCATCCTAACCAAACTTTCCACAATTAAAGATCTATCAAATACAAATGTTTGGTTAAAATATCTTTTTTGGTACTGTCATATCTTTATTGAACAAAACACCTCCAAAAGTGTTTTAACAGAAAATGCTTTATTCTCGTTGAAATAATCAACTCTACCATGTCGTTTTGTCGAAATGACGAATAGTATATAAGATAAGTCCTCAATTATTATTAAAAGACGATTATTTAGCAGCATTTTCACAACAACTTATTATTGTGTCACAAAATTTAAATTTGGGCCAGATCTGCGGTTTAACGTACCTACTGCTTTCAGAGGTACAGCACTCCAACCACGAGGAAAATAGTGGGTATTTACAAAAATCGCGACAACAAAAATAACTTTATAATAACAATTCGAAAAAAAACTCCTTAGGATGACTATGGCGACAAGTTACACATGTAGCTAGATTTTATAAAAATATATTTTAAAGATTAAGTTTAAATATCAAATATTACTATCGGTATAAACTGGCATAGTATGTTAGCTAACGGGTTCGTATTTAACCATATTTATTCAGGAAATTATGTCAGAGAGGAACGATCCACCTCTTACACGTGTTAATTACAGATATTACAAATTCAAATAAAAACTGCGTGTAATGCGCTTTTCTGGATAAACCTTAATCAAACACGCTACAGGCCGAAAAAAGGGAAGATCAATAATTCTGTATGAATTTCTAGATTTACCCATCTCCTGCCCCCACCCAAACAGTCCCAATTTAGCATCCTATGGATATTAAATTTCCCGGACTTACCCCCAGATATCCCCTTTTATGAATTATTGTTTGATAACTTGTTCTCGTCCTGAACATGCATGAAATATTTGCCACTGGACGTTAAAAAACAATCAACCAATCAAAAAAAGATGACAAAGACAGAAGTTCACTAGTAGCTGTATCGACTATAGTACTGTTTTTAAAAGACAATTAAGCTAAAAGACTGAATTCTAACGCAAACGTGAAGCCCATGTGTCGAATATCCCAGTTTTATGCACATTCTGTTTTTAATTTAGAGACCTAAAGATCAATTACAGTTCGGGTCATTTAGTTCAACATTTGCATAATGAAATGAAACAGAAAAAGTCTAGAGTAGAACTCCATGAACTGCTATATAAAACTAGACTTGGACATGTGCTCCCGGTAATCACACACTGTTGTGTGGAGTGGTACTGCAACATATAGTTCAGTTGATCATATGACCTCTTGTCAAAGGAATATTTACAATACCTACATGTGTACAAGTATCACAAAAATAACTAAGCAATACAACTTACAAATTTAGATCCCGGTTGCTTTGTCTCGTCCGGGGGTGGAACCAAGACGTTAGAAAACGGTATCTCTGCATTAAATTTAACAGACTGCATGAGACGTATGACACAGCTAGATACATTCCGGAATGACAGTTTTTTAGCTCGGATATGGGAAATATCTGCCTTGTTTAAGAATTTACTTGGAATCTGAAAAATATAAAACACATCTGTGAACATTTACAAGAATATCCACCCTTACTCAACTCGGATTTAAGTTTCAAAACAAAAAAAAATGTTTAAAATTTTCTTTGACTTGGAGATCATTTGACATATGGACTGGTAGCATAGTAATTTAAATGGTTAAATAATGTGCCCATTCTATGCCAATAAATCAAAGTTTATCTATAATCACATTTATTTCTCACTGAATGACTATTGCGTCGCACAGTCACGAAATGCCGTCTCCCTTTAAAAACGAAATTGAAATTCGTGCTCTTTTGAAAGACAATGTTGCCTGAAGTCGAAGAACGACTATTAAAATCGAGATTTACTTTGAGTGAAATCGAACATGCTCCGTAAATCCCTGGTTTCGTGCTGTCAATCATGTATTAAGTTGTACTTGTTATTTTAGTAGTTTTGATGGCCAACAGTTTTGTTTCAACATATATTTTCTAGCCTATTACTATGACTTGCGTCTGTTTTTAATTTTGAACAATTACAGGATATTCAAAATAAGGAGATTTTTTTTTCGAAAATTGTATTAACAAATTCATTTCAAGATTAATACATATTTCCAACAATTTAATAACTAATTCATACTTTAGGGCAAAAATGTCGAAAACGTGTTGTAATTCGTCCGAACTACGTGATTTGTGGATAATATAGTAATATTTTCTATCCCAAGGAAATCGAACAAATGATCTATTAAACGATAAATAAGGTGTTTCTGATATTTTGATTAGTAAACCGGTTTTTGCCTTGTTATAATAGCGTTTCTGGCTAAAAATTGTGAGACATTAATGATTACAAGAGAGTTTATTTTGCCAAAAGAAAACTTAAAATTAATGTAACAGTATCAATTTGCATAAAACTTGTCTTCATAAATCCTCAAATACAGAAAATTAACAGAAGTTACCATAATAGGTAAGAATTCAGAATACTACTAAAACAAATGAATCTATATATAGGAACAACAAATAACAAGACAGTTTAACATGGTCAACCGAGCTATTTAGTTTTGTTTAATGCAAGATTCATATACAACATGAGCATGTTAAATACACAGTTTTTACAATTTGTTTTTCGATTGCCATTGGGTTTTCTTTCTAGACTTCATCTAGTGTCTTTTCCAAGATATTCATTTTGATTCTAGGAAGCGCTTGTGTGGATTCAATCTCATCTGGTACACTCGCCGCCAACTTGGGAAGCCACAATATATCTAGCCATAGTGAGCATTTAAATAATATGGGCATAAACAGCATTGCCCAGTGAAATCTTGAGTGTTAAATAATGTTTTATAAATACCAACCTGAAATAAATAAATCGTGCCGGTGCCGATATATTGACTGCATTCAGATTATACCATTCGAAAACACTAGTCCCACCAGTATCGCTAAAACACATTGCATACACACTAAAGTGGCTGGTTTAAATGAGATCAAGAAAGATGCCATGTTTTATATTAAAATTATGGAACGAATTTCACACCCAGCCAATGATCGGAATTCTTAATTTCTGATTTTCTATTGGTACACTTACCCGTCTTGGATGAGTAGATTTAATCAAATATGTTTCTATTCCTTTTTCTTTCAACACTACATTTCTTTCTCCTCCTTCGCCTGGCTCTACTTCATATTCTCCGTGAAGATTGTCTAAAGTTTCCTTTGTTATGTGAACACGTCTGAAAAAGAATAATAATATAAAGTGCCTGCCGAAAAACTGACGGAAAGAGCAATGGCCAAGGGACTAAATGGTATGTTCATTTTATAAAATGAATCCGAAGACACTAAAGGGACAAAAGGGAAATCGTTAAGTAAGAAGAAAGACAATACCATGGCCAAGAACATGAAACGAAAGACAAACATACAAGACACAGCTTTACGCTGAACAGTAAAGTGGATTAACACGAAATTATCATTCGCTTCCGGCAACGAAAGTTTTTAGCATGAGTTTATCAGTGTTAGATATTTCAGTGTTTCTGCAACAAAAACTACCTAAACATGATAACCATCAAGATCAAATTGTTGGCTTGTATGTCACTGACAGGTCTAAAAACACATGATATTCTCCTTTATCTGTCAGTCGTATGCATATTAATATTAATCCGATCTAATTTTTACAAAAAACAACGCTTGTACTGTTAATGTTTTATGGAAAAAACTCAACTTTCAAATTGATCCACACTGAAGTGGTTATAGTTTTTGTTCTTTTGGAGCAAATACTTGAAGGACTTATGCATTTCCGTTTTCGATTAAGATTACAAATGATTTGATAATTTGTTATCTCTTCAACATTGCAATGAAGGTAACAACTTACGATTAACACCACAATATCTGTTTAAAATCAGATTCTTTTACATTTTTTGATAATGGAGGATAAAATTTTTCAATTTGACAATTACTTAACGTGACTGCATGTGGCGACTAAATTCATTTCCTGCTACTAAACATTCAAATAAAGACTGCAATGCGGTCAGCATCAAATGCATTTAGTGATTCGTATAAACGAAAGTTCATCTTTAATGAAAGAAAATTTGGTAGAAATAAATACAGGTGATGTTAACAGGATGCACAAGTTAAAGGATATTTGCCCTTTTTAAATACGATTTTCCCATTGAAATAACAATTTATAATGAATGTAAACTGAGCACTAGCCAATCAGCAATCAGGTTTGACAACCTCGTGACTTCTTATAAAACTTGATATCCACCCTAGCTAATTTAAGGCGGGAAAAGCAGCATTATCCTCATTAAGGTTAAATTAGCATGGGGAAAACCGGATAAACACTAATAGAAGCTACAATGAGTTTGCAAACGATCACTTATATCACAGCTGCCTTAACAGTCAAACATGAAGAAATTGCATGCCATATTAAGTAAAATGTGGTGTTCATGAATTTATTGACAGAGGAAATGATGAGAAACTTTTTGTAATTTGTAATATCAAATATTTTATAGGCATAAATCTGTATGTTCTTGCAGCAATATTTACCACATTTTGTAAATTGCATTACTTTACTTTTTGTTGCAACAGTTTCTGGAAAAAAATTCATATGCCTAAAACTACTAACGAAGTAATGATGAAAATTAAATCCACACAAAAAGTTAATATTTTGGATGATACCGTGTACGGAAAGTTCCTTTAGTGTAAAAACCTAGTTACCAAATCAGCTTCTAACAAACATCCGCAGAGAAATTGCAATTTTGGGAGTTAACCATTCAACAGTCTTGCCAGACAACAAACCATTGACATCACGGTTTCTGACAAGAGAACAGTTGACCAAAATCGCCAAACGGTAAAATTTAAAAGATAGGCAAATATGCAAGCATTATATGTCCCTGACTGCCATGATAAATTTCCAAACAAGCACAAGTTACAATTCTATAAAAGGACCATTTCAGCCAGTATTCATGAGAATAAATTTGCACCCAAACGACCTGGAGGTTTCAAAAGAGAAGATGGAAATATAAAAAAGTTTACATGCAGAAGATAGACAAAAAGTCATAGCATAACTTATATGAACTTTTGGTTAATATTATAGAAATGCAGTGAGTGCTTACTAAAACAGTCAAATAATAATTTAAGCCATTGTCTCTATTATCCTTCTATAATTTACGTGTACTCCAGAATTTCACATTCGGATATGTCTTGAGCTTAGATAACTTACATAAATCGATGATTAATCAAATTGTTTATGTTTTGGGGTTAGAAAGAGACTTTAACCAATTTGGGAATACATCAACATTCCATGACAAATTAAACTTTACTGGGTTTTTCTACAATAAATAACAAGACAGGTGCCACTTGTGGAGCTGGCGTTGCTTACACTCTGGAGTACCTGAATTCATTCTAGTTTTTGTAGGGTTTTTTTTTTTTGTTTTGTTGGCTTCGTCCTTGTCTGTCTCCTGATTTAACGATTTCTCTCTTCCCATTTGGTATCTTAGAATTTCAACTAAACTAACTATAGAGAAAATTCAGGAAATTTATAAAATTCATTTCTCTTCACAGGAAATGGACCAACACACTTACCCTGGAATTCCTCCACTCTCCATCTGGTTAGCAAGTGTGACGTCATTACTCCATACGTCATACTGCCACTTTTTAAGACCCAGGACACCACAAAGAACTCGCCCAGTATGTAATCCTACGCGCATATTTAACTGGATATCACTTGTCTCACAAACAGAGCTGAAACACAGAAGCTCCAAATTATATTCATGGCAGTGCATGCAAAACACGAAACGTTTATGTCACAGTTATTTTATGCAGGTTGTAGAAGTATTACCTAAGTTTAAAATGATATACTATTTAAACTATGTCTTCTCCAGAAACTAAGTTTCCATTTGTTTTATCACGTCGTTCCACATTTACAGCAATGCCATACCATTGCGAATGACTAACATGAATATAATCTGGGTGGGTGGCAATAGTGGAGAAGGACATGTTTACCTTATCGATGCTCCTGAGTTCATTATTAGTTTTCTTTTTGTGTTTTTCTTTTGTTCTTTTTATTTTGGTCAGGCATGTTGTCACCTATCCTGCGATTTGTTTTATTAATCTTTTGGAGTCTTCGGACTTCAAATAGTATTGCAATGAATACGATGTTCTGAAACTGCCGTGTGTCGTAAACTAATTCTGCACTAATTTTTGCATATTTCTGAATAACAAAGCTACAGTTTAATGTATCAATGTACTACGTAATATGAGTTTTCTTACTGTATAGCTTCAATCATATCAAGTCCCATCTCCACAACACACTTTGCATGATCTGGTCGTTCTTCTGGTAGTCCACTCACACAATAGTAACAATCTCCTAAAATCTTGATTCTCATACAGTTGTTTTTCTAAAAAATATGGTAATCATGTGACTTTATACAAAGAGCGAATCTTAAAAACGGATGATCGTGTATTTTAAATCAGACCTATCGGAAACAAAAATTGTCTTTTGCAGACACGTTTGCAGTCAGATACTGACGAAAGAGAAAACTTTGTAAACGCAACCTTTCAAAGATACCCTCTGCCAAGCTTCATGCAATCTGGCCTACCGTTTTCAGAGCAGAAGATTTTTTTTATATTTAGGTAATCAAAACCACAAGAATTTCATGTGACCTCAATGTTTGTAGTCCGAGGAACCTCTGTAAAGCACTTTCTAAAGATGCTTAATTTCAAATTTTTTTATACTTGGGCTTGCGGTTTTAAAGGAAAGGACCTTTCAAAAATCAGCAAATTAAAAACAAATATTGCCTTTGGTGGCCAAGCTTGTATTCCGATTGGGATTAAACAATGAAATATTGTAAAGGACATTTTATCGATTTTCTTATCAAGTTCGTTTAGTGTTTTAGAGAAGTAAGTTGTACAGACGGAAGGAAGACGATGGATGAAAGTTCATATGTGAAAGGAGCTAAAAGGCTATTTTTTAACATGTCAGGTTCTCAAAACTAGAAATGAAATCTTATTAAGAGTGACCTTTATATTTTCCCCAAACGGGTCATATCTCAGGGTTTTTTCAGTGATCATAAAAGTTAAAGATAACCACATTATTGATGATTATGTGCAGTTTGCATGAAATGTCAACGTTGATAACAACGTTCCTATTTTATGTCCGAGTTGTTTTGCATTTATGTCTTTTATGTCTTCCTGAACAACAAGTAAATGCATATAATCTTTAAACGGTCTATAATGTCGATCTTTTACGGCCCGACTTTTAAATCTATGATAAAAGGTCGGCTGCAATTCCATATCTATGACACGGCGATTTTCTTAAATTAACTGGAACATGACATAAAAGAAGAGTCTATAATAATATTAAACATAAATTTTATTGTATGACTGGGTGTTGTTTGAGTAGATAATCGATTTCAACGGCTAAATAGGTCAGAAAAGGTAATATAAAATTGGGTTAAATTTATTTCCGTGTTATTGAACCATAGAACTTTCCGTTATACAGAAACTGGGCCACTTGCGAAAAAAATGATTGTTAAGTATTCTCTGTTTATTACTTTATAGTTTATCATGCACAAAAATCGCACCTCTCGATCAGTTTATTAATAGACCCCTTTAACGTAACTGCGTTCCTGTTATTGGCACTCGCGTATTTGCAACTTTCGGTGGATAATCTTGACGACACAATGTTGATGACGTCACAGTTAATTGTTCTTTGACTCATTTTGTGGGAAAGTTAATCATTTTCCACCCAACGTATACAACTGGGCATGTCTGAATAAATTGTCAAAGGTGTCT
>JAULBM010029799.1:0-11092 GCA_032357055.1 Geukensia granosissima
TTAAAATTCTACGGTCACTTGGTGGGTGGCTGTCTCATGGACAATCATGCCACATCTCCTATTTTTATATTAAGTACAAATACCCATTCTTGCAAATTCAGTCATTAAAGAAAACTGCCTGAAAATCATGTTACAAAAAAATCAGCCCTTTATAACATAGATCTTGCCTTTCAAAATCACTATTTTACATACTGGAACAAGTTTTTATTAAATAGAAGACCACCCTATAATAAGATTGGACCATCCACTTGTAAATAATATGGACTGGTTTTTAAATTTCTCAACAAATAATGAATTCTGACATCTTTGTCACAGGATTTCAGCTTATTAATAACAAGTTAACGCATTATTTCAGCTAACTTTTCTTAAGATAAATAAATATGTTTTAAAATAAAATAACAGAATAAAATTTGTCCATTGGACACAAATGCCCTTGCCAAATGTAAAATAACCCATCCTCACCCCCCTAACAGTCATGGGATAAAACATAGAATAAAAAACACAGAATAGAATGTGTCCATGGGACACAGACCCCCCTGTCAAATATAAAATACACCATTTCCTCATTCCCCAACAGCCATGTGATAAAACAGCTATTTTAAGCACATAATCTGGAACAACATAACTGAAAACTGTCAAATTTGAACTTAGTCTGTCTTTTGTTGGTACCTCATCGGTAAATGTCTCTGTACCAATGTAATTTGGTTTGTTGAGAAATAAACATGCACGCATGCAAGCACAGACAGACTTACAGGGAGGAGTAAAACTTAGTGCCCCTATTGTCTAGCATTGCATAAAAACAAAACAAAAACAAAGGTATTTCTCAAACTACCAATACTTACAACATCCACGACACTGTTCATTTTTGTCAGTCTCTCCTGTAACTCATTACAGATATAGAATTCCCACGGACAGGGTGGCGACTGCACCTACAATAGACAAGATTCTGTTAAATTTACATTTTTGTCAGTCTGACCTTCAACTCCTTATAGATATAGAATAAACCCATGGTAACCATTTAAAAGGCCTATGTCAAACATGCCTTGCTATCATGGTTTCCATTTTAATGGCCTATGTAAAAATGACTCAATTCTGGTGCATACTTTAATGGTCTATGTCAACATGCCTTGCAATCCTGGTACAAATTTTAATGGCCTATGTCGCACATGCCTTTTAATCCTGGTACACACTTTAATGGCCTCTCAAACATGCTATTCAATCCTGGTTCACAATTTAATGGGCTCTGTCAAACATTTTTTTTGAATTTCAATATTCCAGAACACAATTTAATGGCCTATGTGAAGCATTTTTTTAATCCCAGTACAGAATTTGATGACCTATGTCAAAAATGCCTTTTAATCTTTGTACACAATTTAATAACCTATGTCGAACACCTTTCGATATTGATACATTTATTTGCCTATGTCAAAAATGCTTAAGATTCCTGGTAAACAATTTATTGGTCTATGTCAAAAATGCTTTTCAATTTTCTGGTACAAATTTTAATGGGCTTTGTTGCACATTTCTTGTCAACATGCCTTTAAATCCTGATAAACATTTTAATGGTTAAGCTCTCACATTGTAAAGTGTGTTAGTCTTTGTAAGAGCTTTGTTAATGATGATACAAACCTGAAGGACTGTATTTTTTAGAATGATCATTGAAAATATGATTTTACAGATGGTATGTTTTATAAAAATATGAAATGGAGAGATAATTTATTTAACTGTAAATCTTCTGTAAAAGCCTTGAAAAATCAGTTTGTAATACTATTGGCTTTTCAAGAGTTTGTATCTCAAAATAAAGATATAAAAATTAATATTTTTATAAAAAAAAAAATAAACAATATGAATTTAATGTTAAGGAAAGAACCAAATTTCCACAGGAAACCATCAAATTCAAATTCATTGGTCACTACAAGGCCTTCAACACTTTAAAATAGGAGTCTCATTCCAACAAGGATTGAGTCTGCAATTAGAATGAGTGTTAAATCACCCTGATTGTGGTTTTCATGGGGTTTTCACTTTTCAACATAATTAAGTGAGTTGATTTTTAACAAAGATAACTTACCTTCAAAGCCATAGTTACTTGTGGTTGTTCATTAAGATAATCAAATGTGGATATCCTATAAACTTTAGCATAGCCTCCTTTACCCACCAATTCATCAGGAATAAACATGTCATCACCTGTCAATATATATTCAAACTGTTGCCATAACATGTCAATAAAAGAATGAAAAGAAAACATTAATAAAACTTGTTCTTTAGGAATAATCATAATATTACATATCCACCAAGGACAAAACATCTAAAATTTGTTTTTCAGGAAAAAACTATTGTCATCCCTTCCTATGTAAATTCGTTATTTAATGTATGCATATATTATATAGTGTATTATTACAAAGTAAGACAGTTGATGATTATTAAGGCTTGTTGGGTGGGTCTCCTCAAGTAATAAGGCATTAAAACAACCTGTACAAAAATTGGTATTGTCAACATGTTTGTTTTTATATTTATATGTACAGCATGTCTCACGTTCCGAGATATTGCCCTGTCTGTTGACCTGTCCCCTTTTGCCTGCCCCTTCAGTTTTCCTTTGTTTCCTTTTTCTGTAGCAATACTGGCTCTACCTGTTCCTAACATTTTTTGACAAGCACTATTAAAGTCCTAATGTTTCTCCAAAACAAACCAGTGAGAAACTTTTTGTAAAAATTTTGCCTCTTAACCAAAACTAAATTTTTAGGGCATGTAAGCAGAAACATTGGTGCATTTTTTCTTTGCCTAACATATTATTTACAAAATTCAATATGAGGATTTTGATGTGATACTAACACTGTCAATTTATTCCAAGAATAATTACATTAATGTCTTGTGTTGGTTTTCTGAACCTTAACTTCAAGTGCAACGAAGATCTAGATAACTAAATCTCGTTACAAAACAAGAAAAAACACAGCTACAAGGAATAACACTGAACAAGTCATAGTTCAATTTAAATATGAAACATTCTGTCTTCTCAACATTTAATTCCTAGGTTTTTCCAACATTTCTATGGCACTTCAAAGGGATTACTAAAGATTAAATAAGCAGAAATAGATTTCTTGGGAAAATCAGTAATAGTTGATTTTTGCAAACTGACATTATTTATTAGAAATTATAGTAATTTGACTTTTTTATCTGTGACTATATGTTTTTTAAACTTTTTATATATTTACCCAGTTCTACCATGTTGTCTACCCTAATTTCCTGCATTAACTCATCACTTTCTACATAGTTTGGGTAGGAACTGAGTGGTTTAGATAATGATCTTAGATATTTCTCAATGTCATTTTCATCAAATGGATTCCTGGGTTTGATCATAAGGTGTACTGAGGGTGATGGGATATATTTGGTTGTGTCTATCACATGAGTTGATTGGTTTAAGTCTTCAAACTTTGGAACACTAATAGCATCTGTTTCCATAGCAACATGTTGGGACTGTTGTGAGTGGAACACATTGTTGGCAGTGGACTGCCCATGGTGACCTGATGATTCCTCATTACTTCCTTCCATTATAGGACTGAAAAGGATAAATAAGTTAATGCAGCGCAGTTGTGAATCTAGGTCTTTTCCCACCAAGTCCTTACAGAATATTCATATCTAATAGTCAATTTTGATAAATTGCACACTCCCAAGGAGCAGCTCAATGGATATCTGGGTCATAAAAAGGAGATATTTCTGACCCCATTATTATCTACTTTTGTACAGGAGTTTGTGTGAGTGGATGTTGACTCAGAACAATGGCTTTTTTTCCATATTGCCTTTATATTTCCAGTCCAGCATGCTGTGCACTGTGAAATTATAAATAACATTACAAAACTAAAAACATGACTGTGATAACAGACTATGCTAAATAAACAAATACGAAAAATTACCAAGTTGCTCAAGTTGACATGCTAGGAATGCCTGCTATGTATACCTTACTCATATAAAAATTGGAAAAACACAAAGCCAAAAGTTGATATTGGACAACAACCAAAATTGCTTACGATGTATGCCCCATCTATATAAAGAAAGTTGTAGGCACAGCCTATCGGTGAAGCGGAGTAGTCCAGATAATCATAACGTCTGCTGAGGTTTTTTTTTTTTAGTTTGATTTTCCATAGATCCCTCATTGACTTCACGTCGGTAAAGCTAACATTACATTGATTGATTGATTGTTGTTTAACGTCCATTGGCAAATATTTCATGCATATTCAGGACGGAAAGAAGTTAAACAATAAATCAATATGTAGACTGTAACAAAGGGACCGATAAGGGAGGGACTTTAAGACTGCCACTGGAAAAATTGCGGGGTGGATAGGGGCGGAAAATTTAGCCTTGTAACTGGCCGCCTACGGACCACTCAAAAAGAGCTGTTACAAGGGGTCTTTAGCGTGCTTAGGACATGGCATTTCCTAAACACGGGGTGTCTGTAATGTCTGCCTCTTGATGGATTGTGAATTTATACTTCCCCCACAATCAAGGATGCCCCTTTTAGAGGACTAGTGCCTCAAGGACGGAGATACCCAATGCCTATTCTTTCCCCGGCACAACCTTTGAGAGGGGGAGTTCGAGTATTTATACATCCCGTTGAACTAACAGACACCCCTTAAGGAGGGGTTCTACCTGCAGGTGGAGAAACGGAACGGCCTATTTCTATACCCCGGCCGCCCTCGGGGGTTAAATGTAAAGAAAAAACATGCAAAGTGCTGTGGCAAAGAAGAACTGCTGTGTTATTGGAAATTAGCTTTCAAGAACATAAGATCAAAGTTGAAACAAACTAAATGACGGAATAAAAATTTACGATTAGCTAAAGAACAGATTGCAGTAATTAAGTTTGGTATGTTTTCACTGATCACGCGTAAGTAACGGTTGTTCCCCTTGATAAAAAAAATATGGTGGTGTTATCTTTTGGCCCGGTTCGTCTTGTTTACTCTTCCTTTTTCAATTTCTAGGCAGATATTTTAATGAAAATAAAGGTAAACTGACAGAATTCTGTGTCTGAATGTAAGAATTTATGAATTTTTTCCTTGACCTCATGAGATTTAATAAAAGTGTGACTCGAGAGATTTCAAAAACTTGCAGAGAGACTTCTCAAATTAACAGAGCGACTTCAACTTAGCCCGGAGAGACTTGTAGAGCACAGTAAAGGTCCAGAAGGCGATTTTTTTTTTCACTTCGCCCTTGAGCGTGAACCCTGGAAACAGACACAATTTTTTTTTCGGAAATAAAAAAAAAAATTGTGATTTTTTGGTAAAAAATTTTTTTACCCAGTCGGGCGAGTGAAAAAAAACATATTTTTATTTTTGGCCTAAGAGGTTTAGCAACACCAACATTTTGATGGTTGAAATTAGAGTTATCTCCCCCTGGCATTGTTTCATTTAACTTTTTCTTTTTTGGTTTTGGATTATATTAAAATCATACTTGAACATGTGAACCCTTTGATTCTGCTGAGTTTCAAATTCTCTGTTTAAAAAAAAAAGAATTCCATTTGAAAATTTGATTTTTTGTGATACACATACATGTAATGCACTCACAAATAAATTGTCCCGTTAGAATTCTGTTCCATTCATTAGTTAAATCTTTTATCTAAAAACAAAATGTCTTAAAATTTTTTTAACTTCCTTTTTTATTACAGGAAATTTACATTCAAATAAGGTTGGGGGTTCATGGCACCAATTTTAAGGTGTGCTTGATTTGGTAAGCTATTCTGTGTTTATGTAAAACATTTTTCTTTTTATGAAATACAAAAATGTATATGTCTCATAAATGTACTATTGTCAACAGTAAATCAAATTAATTTTTAAAATATTCAGTTTGCTAGAGATCATACAACAAGTCAATAACAAATAAGTCAAACACACCATAGTCAATCAAACACACAGTACAAACATTGTACTTGACCCCAACTGTTTTTGAATTAATTTGCTGCTTATAAAAAAACAAAATTAAAGATTCTAAGACACCTTGTTTTTAGATAAAGGATTAAACTAATGAACAGAACACAATTCTATTGGAATGATTCACTTATGGATGCAGCATATGTACCACAAAAAAATCAGATTTTCAAATTTAATTATTTCTTACTTTTACCTCAAAAAATAATTTTATATTAAGCATAATAGAAGGTATGTTATTGTTTATTATACATTGTTATATGTTCAAGTATAATATTATTATACCAAAAAACACAGAAGAAAAACCTTATTGTTTTTCTTTATCTTTATTGACAATGCAGTTTCAATTCAAATCTTTGGACACACTCAATATAAGCTGTTACAAGGGGTCTTTAACATGCTTAGAAGGTGGCGTTTCCTAAACACTTGGCTTCTTTAATGTCTCCCTCCGGATGGATAGTTTAACTATTTATACACCCACTTGAACTGACGGATGCCCCTTAAACAGGGGTTCTACCTGCAAGTAGAGTAACCAAATTGCCTTTTACTATACCCCAAACTGTGTTTGATAATAGACATCTTATTAAGAGAAACTTGATATTTCATCATTGGAAATTGCACCCTATACATGCTTTCAGAAAAAAAAAAAAATATCTTCATTTTGCATTCATGTGTTTAATTGTTAAAAGTAAGTACATGTACTGTTATTGCTGTTCAGGTACTCTTCAAATTTTTGTTCTTAGGATGTTTTCTTGAAGAAATTACACATGACAGGTCAGCAGTATTTGACATCATGTGAATTCATTCTGATAAAATTTGTTCTTATTTAAGTGCAAAATATCCATCATTGACCTGTTGTCAGGTCAACTCTTTGTTTTGCGTCAGTCAGCTTTTGTTGTATTATGTCCAAAGGTAAGTGAGACATTGTTGTGTATACACTTGTCTCAGTAATTTATCCCTACAGTCTATGGCTTAGTATTAGGTGAGTGACACAGTCTCAGCCCAAGGAGTGTTTGATTAATTATCTGTTTTTTTGGTCTGTGACCCCCAGTTTGAAGTGGTAAAACTTTCCTTTTCCTTTTTTCCTCCTATGAAGTTCATGAATGAAATAATGAAATAAAATCATTTTGTTCTTATTACAGATTTTCTTCCAATGAAATGTGATGCGTGTGGAAAAATATTTTGGTAAGTTGAATATCAGCAATTATTTAATTTGATAATGAGTTATAAAGTCCATGTACAAGTAGGTCAGTTCTTCAATATGTGTTATGTGTAACTTCATCCAATAAAAGATGAATAGGTTCGTAAATGAGTGCAAATTAAAGATCTGTGAAATCCTCCAGATGTGTGAGAAATTCAATGTCTTCCAAATATACAATACACAAATTAGTGTAATAATTATAATAAAGCAGAAATGCTTTATTACCCAATCACACATATATATATTCTGTTATATTAAGTATGTTATATTTTTTATTATTTTTGCTGATTTCCTTCTAATATTCAGTTATTACTGGATGTGAAAGTTGCAGCTATTTGGTTTGGCCTGAAAGCTATTCAATCTGAATCTGAAGGCTAAGGGCAACAGATTGGCTTGGGGGCCTATCAAAAAAGCTGTTTTGTAAAACCTACATTAATTAACGCATTGCATGATAACATAATCTGCTCTTCTAATAGAATGGTATGTCTGTCACTGGTCAACAGTCTAAGTCTGCTGACCATGAAAACAGGCCTTGGTGGTGTAATGGTTTGCTTGCCCACCTCAAGTATGGTAGGTTGTGGGTTTGATCCCTGGCGGGGTCAAACCAAAGACATTTAAATTGGTATTTACTGCTTCTCCACTTAGCAGGCAGCATTTGGGAGTCTGCCCATAGTTAAAATTATGTGTCTGGATAAAATGGCATGTTGCTTTCCTGAACCAGCATGTTAAAAATCTGGCTCAGGGTGTTGGTCTAGTAAAAGCAGGGTTCATTCATCATCATTACCACTCATAAATATGCTCTCAACATTCAATTTGCTCCAACCTAGATCTTGCTCTGAGTAAATCCTGAATTCCTGTCTTGAAAAAAGTCCTTCGCCCTCACAGATAAATATATATACTTCATGTCATAAAATGTGATAAGAATACGTTAGATTTGCCCACTAACCATTATGAAAAAAAATTTTTTTTCTCTTCTTTTATTTCAGTCGAGACCACATTCATTATGCTACACACAGCTGTCCTGAGTCATATAAAAAGGTAAGTTTTTCATACAATGGGAAGAACATGTATAATGCTATACTCTAGATTTGTAAATTCTTTTGAAAATGCAACAAATGTTATCCAGGCATTTTTTTTTCAAATTACATTAACAGTGTTTATATAAAAAAAGGGATTGAGAGTGCCAAAGTACATGATTTTGCAGGAAAATGAGAAAATACAATTTTACTCTGAGTTTGATGATTTTTTTCATTTGATTTGTTTTGAAGAGAACTCAAAAGTTGAAAAAGTTCAGTGTCCAGCAACTGATATATGAAAGGTGAATTAGATTAACGAGTCATAGAGACTTAATAATTCATTAACTTCTTAATTAAACATTAGTTAATGGGCCAATTTAAATGAGCTGTATGAAGCTGGATGAGTTTCATTGCTCAATAACTCATTGACACAGAGTTTCATTGCTCAATAACTCATGGACATTTAATGAGGGTAAGGGTGTTATTGTGATAGATAGCTATGATAGTGGTACCATCCTTCTTAGAAGTATAAGGTATACTTCATTTATATTTTTCTTGTTAACTACTATCTCTAAAAACACAAAAGAAAATAAGAATTTCGATTAAACAAAAAAAGTTAAAGCAATGCCAATTAGAAGGCTGTTTTATATGATATATAATAATGGTTTAATGTAGGAAACTAAGGGCAGTCTGTATTGATCCATTTTTTGTGGTGGTTTTTCAGGACAATCAAGTTCCAGTTTGTCCTCTGTGCAATAATCCGATTACAGTAATGAAAGGAGAGTTACCAGACGTAATAGTTGGGCGACATATAGATAATGACTGTCAGTCTGATCTAGCAAAGAAAAGACGAAAGGTTAGTTCTGGGTTTATTTTTACATAAACATGAATTAACATGTTCCGATGAAATTGATTTGTAACAACATGTTTTCAGTAACACTGCACTTATTTAAATAAAAATTATTCCTCCAGCAGATTTTGAGTGGTAAATATAAGACACCAACATCAACCTTTTCTCAGATTTAATGACCAACTTAAAACATAGCTAAATTTTACTTAAAACAAAACCTGTTGTGGAACTTATGCAGCATATGGTTAAAAAATGGAATTGTCACATTGTTTTGTATTTTTTAATGTTAAGTGACAAAACCCCGACTCAAAAATTACCACCAAACTTTTAAATGTAAATCTACAAACAAATGGATGGCCTATAGCTTATATATGCTGTTTAATTGTGGGTGAGATATGCATATAATTTGGTATTTATATATTGTATTTGTAACAATAGGACACAGAAAAATACCTGGTTGATTTTTATGTAAGCAGTGTCTTTAAATGCTGCACTTCAACAAATCAAAGGATTCTGTTGTTTTAATTAAGATGTTTTAGATTTGATTTTTTTTTGTAGATCTACACAAACAGATGTTCATTCAAAGGTTGTAAGCAGAAAGAGGTGAGATTCAACAAAGTCTCATATTTTATGCATTACCTGATTTTTCATATTATGTAATTGCTTCCATAATTTCTATACTACTTGTAAAAAGTGAAACAACACTGCCATTTAAAAAATTGGAGATTAATCTTTGCTGGCCTGTATCTTTTAAGCTTATCTGGGCTAAAAGTCCATTAAAGCTTTTGTCATCACTTTGCAGAAATGTTAGGCAGTTGGTCCTGTACCAGATTTTGGTGTTAGGACCAATTATGTGTTCTGACTGGTCCAGATTTAAAACATCCTTGTGTCAGAAACTGCCAAGTGGATTGAATTGTTACTTTGCAAAAATAATTATTAGATGGTCCTGTACTTAATTTGTGATTTTTTTGCTGATTAGAAGTAAAATTTGTGATTTATTGATTTTGAACCTTCACACCACAAGTTGACATAGGCAAATTCATTAAAGTGCATAAATTTTACAGGCAAATAATGACATTTTCCACATTTGTTTAATTACCAATATGTGTTTGCTAAATTTTTTAACAGTATATGTTCTGCGAGATTTGTCTTTTATACCAATAGCTTTATAAGGAAGTTGTAGAAAACTAATTATGAAATTTATAATGTTAGGGTAATGTCTGTAGATGGAGATGTTGCAACAGCTTTTACAGCTTCCGTTACTCCGGTTCATTGTTGAAGGCCTTAATGGGACCTGTAGAAGTTTAAATTCTACTGTCATTTGGTGGATGGCTGTCTAATGGACAATCATGCCACATCTCCTATTTTTATATTTTGATATTTTATTTCAATGATGCCATACATAAAACACAGTGTCCTATTGATTTTTTTGGGATCTGGCCCCAGCAATTTTGGTTGAAGATCCAGAGAATATTATTCATAGATTTTGTATTGTAATTTATCCGACATTGATATAGATTTGTATTCCTCCTGAGATTACAAAATATACAATTGCATGACCTTTCTGTGCTAAGATGCTCACCAGATTTTAATTTGGTTGATTTGTACAACATTTAACCTTGGAATGTTACTGCCAATGTTCAGCCTTAATTCTAAGATTCTCCAACCCCTCTGGTTTTTCCATTTTATACATTAATCAATTATGTCCAGTAACTACTACATTTCTTTTCACAATTTCATCAAACACTTAAAATACTATCTGAGAAGTTTTTAAAAAATCCTTTTTACATGGTTTTAATAGAAAACACTTCTCCCACAAAATTTTTAAATGCCTATGTCCCAGAAACATGCACACTAACTCATCAATTTCCTAAGACCTTTAATAATGGACTCATGTCCATGTCCCTTTGGCAGGCTGTAAAAGGCCCAAAAATTAAACATGATGATATTCAAATGTAACAACTATCTGCCTAATAAATAAAAAATATAAAACAAGTAACACTTAAACATAATAACAACAACATGATCATCTACTGGATTACAACATTGATGTTAAACTCCATAATCATTTTAGTTCATAACCGTAAGCTTTTATATTATTGAATTCTATTGC
>JAULBM010029818.1:0-11092 GCA_032357055.1 Geukensia granosissima
AATTCTACCCAGAATTTGCTCAGATTATTGGCTGGGTACTCACCTGTATAGTGCTATGTCCTATCCCATTTTATTTTATTTTTTTTTATAAATTTATCAGGACACCTGGATCAATGGTTGATGTAAGTTTACCTATAAGTTACTTTAATTTATTTTTGAATCAATCTGTAGTTGTGCTAAATTGTGCTAATTAGATGGTCCTCTTTCAGAATTTTGTCTGATGACCTGATCCAAAATCCAAGGTGGCCACCAGGTTAAAGATAGAAAAAAGGAGGGATGAAATTTGAAAAATCTTCTCCTCTGAAAGCATTGAGCCAGTTTTAGCCAAACTTTGCTGGAATGGTCCTTGGGTGTTCCTGTACTAAAATTGTGTTCAATGACCCCGACCTCCAAACAAAATGGCCTCCAGGCTAAAAATAGAAGAAAGGGGAGATGAATTTGAAAAATCTTCTCTTCTGAAAATATTGTGATAATCTTTACCAAACTTCACTGAAATGATCCTTAGGTGGTCCTCTTTCAGAATTATGTCTGATGACTGTATCCATAATCCACCGATGGCCACCAGGCTAAAAATAGAAAAAAGGGGGGATGAAATTTGAACAATCTTCTCCTATGTAAGTATTGACACAATCTTAGCCAATCTTGGCTGGAATGGTCCTTGGGTGGTCCTTTACTAAATTGTGTCCAATGACCTCCTGGCTAAAAAAAGAAAAAAGGGGGGATGAATTTCAAAAATCTTCTCCTCTGAAACTATTCACGACAGCTAATCTTTACCAAACTTTACTGAAATGATTCTTAGGTAGTCTCTTTCCAAAATTGTGTCTGGCATTTCCATCCTCCAACCAAGATGGCAACCTCAGCTGAACTAAGGCCAAAGAAAATTGATTGTTGGTTTCCCCTAACATAAAAAAAAATTGAACACCAGGCAGGCAGGGATATTTTTTTTTTTTGGTTGGCGGTGGTTTTAGTTCGCTGGAGTTTTTTTATATTTTTTTTCAATTCTTTAAAAAAAATTGTGTGACCCGGCAGTAAATATGTGACCCGGTCGGGTTAGGGGAAACCAACAATCAATTTTTTTTGGCCTAAACATTCTTGAAAAGGTCAACATGCTAATTTTATTGTCAAAGGGCGGCGGTGGAAAAACTACCACTGCTTTGCATTTAGGCCTTTTATATCAAAAGAAGGGTTATACACCTTTGCTTTTTTTGGACGACGAAATTAAGCAGGAGAGAACCACAATACATACGAAAGAAAAGGGCTTTGTCATTATAGAAGATCTCTTCGGAAGAAGTAATGTCCAGTTTGATGACGACAAGCCTAGTAACATACTTGACATGCTGTTGGGTATTGTGGAAAACGGAAATATAAAGATAGTGTTTACTATCAGATCAATTTTGAATATAAAAACACTTATTTTCAATAAGCATTCAATTTTTGAAAAGGCGATTGCTGTTGATCTTTACAATAATTCCAAACTGACAATAGAAGAGAAGACAGATATACTTTTTAAACACATGACAAAGCATGATGTAGTTTTGTGTTCGTGTTCCTATAATAGTAGAATATCTTCTTCATATCTGTTAAAGGAGTTTGTAGATGTCACAGAACCAGAGGTTTGTACAGATAAAATTGTGAAAAACAATTCAGGAAAATTTCAAATTTGTCAATCAGTTGTACATCAGATTATAAATTGTGACCCTTATGATGGATTTCCTCTGTCGTGCCATTTATTCGGTAGTAACAAAACATTAACACCTTTAGGGTGCAAATATTTTACCAATACTAGACAATGCTTGGTGGATAAAATCAATGAGTTATACGTTAAAGGTTTGGACAGTCAAAAATCAAAATACCAGTATTGTCTCCTAGTGTATGCAGCAATGCATGATCGTGGATGTATTTTCATTGATTTTCCGCAAACCTTCACAAGGGACAAGTTGTTTCAACAAGTTGTTCAAATATATGATGATTCCAATGTACATTTGAATAAGATTATTTTAAAGCAGACCTTCCTTTCTTTGGAAAACGGTTTCTTAGAGAAACAGAAAGTGAGTGAAGAATACGCGAAATATGTTGATGCGTATATTTTGCAGCATCAAAATATCCGCGAAGCAGTTTTGGTATCGTATGGTAACGAACGACCACTTGAAGTCCTAAACTATTCCGGCAAAAAGTTTATATATGAATATGTGCGACCGCCAGAAAGTTCAACGATGAACCATTCAATAGGAATTCTTCCTATTGATGAAAAAATCCTAGTTGAAAAATTATTTGATATTCTAGTAAAGGAAAAAATGGAAAAAGATCACATTCATCCCGATGACGAAGACGAATATTTCTTTTCATGCGAAGATATTGGTAGTAGCATTCGGAAAGTCGGATTGGAATGCAGAAATGATAAATTCATAACCTTTTTTTTCAAAAGGATTTAATATTACATTTATTACCATTTCAAATAAGCTTCCTTTTTTTGTGGTTTAACTAAAAAAGGGATATGCCATTTAATGTTTGCTTATCATCGGACAATTTTAGTAAAATACGTTCCATATTTTACAATTGATCTTATTTCTGCATTTGTTAGGTCTGAAAGTTCATCCTCAGTTGATCCGTTGGAGTTTGTGTTCATTGATGACATCCAAATGCTTGAAAAACTCAATGGGTTAGCCTTTCGTCTCATGGATACTGATCAACTTCTTATCAAACACATTATTAAAGTTGGAGAGTATCTTTTCCAAGTTGGTGTTTTAGAAGGTAATAATCGGTTTGTCGCATGGTTTCTTGATTGCGTCCTTCAGCTCTATGTCAATAAACAATATGAAATAGACAATGGAAAATTTGTTGGACAAGATGCTCGAATGAATCTAATGGCTGATGCAAGCAGCCTAATTCCAGACAATTTAAAAACGGGAAAACATTTGCTTCCAATAAATGCGTCAGGTTTACAACTGTTCCACTATGAGATACGTTGTTTGATAGATGGCTTTACTGCCTATGGAACTAGGTCGGAGACTGTTCACTTCTACTCAGATTTCCTACGAGAATGTATCTTACCTTACGGAAGTATAAATGTCATTTTTAGGCTTTGTAAACCATACATTTTTTGCGATAACGACGACAACGAAGTAGATGGTGATGATGATGATGATGATGATGATGAAGATGGCGTTTACGAAGACGATTTTGATGAGGATCATAAAATTCAGGTAAAAAATACTAGTATCGATTCAGTGTGGAAATCCGGAACAAGTGAAACAATAAACACAGACAATACTAAACAGGACTTTTGTACAACAGACCTAGAGGAGGCAATGATCCCAAGTAACCGGGATGTCGAAAAAGATGACGAATGTTATGTAAAAATCTTTGGTGATAAATTGCATGAATTGGATCAAGATCAACCCATGACCGACAAGATGAAGGTAATAAAATTACTTCTGAAAAACAAGAGCGTAATTCTGTTAAAGATTTTGCTGATGGTAAACTCAGTGCAGAGATTAAAGAGGTGATAAATGATATATGTGGAAGAACTAGCGAAATAGGCGACGAAGAAGAACAAAAAAAGTCCAAATATGAGGGAGCATTAAACACTTCTGGCATTAAACACTTAACAGAAAAAATAACCTTCGACCAAGACGTATTTGAATATCAAGATATTAACAAATTTGTAAATGGCCATACACATGATGCACAAAAGTTTAACATTTTCAAGTGCAAGTGACACAAGAATTTCTGAAGATGATGATGCATCTATTAATGAAAACAAGGAGTTAAGAAATAAAGTTTGTGCCTTGCTAAACACATTGATTGTTGCGCGTTAGAGAGAAAATCACTCAGACGATGTGGAACTTTCAGATAACACAAGCACAAGTTCTCCACTAAATAGCGAATGCAGTGACAACGCAAATGACATGAGCATTGCAGACGATGGGATTTTTTTTTAGATGTAATATTTTACTATTGTTGCTAGCAATTCTTCCAAGAGCAAATTCGATGTTTCATAAAGACCGATATAGAATGTGTGACATTTCGGATTCGGATCAAATGGTTAAGATCGGGACAAGTTGTTTTTTATTTGCTCAACAAGCGGTAGACTGCGACTGTAAATGATTACAGATCTCATATTGAGAAAATTTATATACGGCTATCGCAATGACTTCAGTGAAAATAAATTTAAAAAAAATGAATTACTTCAAAGTTTTTATAATGGGCTAACCAACTTTGGTAAACAACGAGATGAAGCCAACAATGTTTGCTCCCTTCTCTCTGAAATTGAGAAAGAACTCCATGAAAATGATTTTAAAAAGCCAGACGAGTCGAATGAGGATTAACAGTTTTACTAACTATAGAACGACTCAATTTTGGAACAAACCATTTTCAAGAGCAATATGAAATTAGACGAAATTGCAAATGTTTAACCTTTGCGTATGCATTTCAAAAATAATAACGAGTCTTTTAATTAAGCTGGCAAGAACAGATACTACACTTTAAACTTAGCCAAAAGGCCGAGAAGCGATGAAAAAGTCCTGTGTTATCTTTTAGAGGTATTGATTATTTACTATTATTATATCTATAGGGATAAATACTGGACGTGTTTTATTTATTAGTGTATGTTAGTTTTCGTGCATGATATTGCTCATTAAGGCTGTGTACTTGAGACCATCTTCAATTCGGCTTGAGTATTACACACTTATCAGAAATGAATTGTTAGCATTTTTAAGCATAGCTAAACTTTGGGTTTACGCATTAGAGATAGAATGATCAGAAATAAATTTGTGTATATTATTGTTCTTTTTGGTTATAATGTTTTGAACAGTGTAACTAAATCATTAATGATATGTGTTTTCTCTAACACAAATAACATTGGCATGATAAGTGACCTTTTTAATTTATTTTACTGCGTTATGTTGTGGCAAATTCTGCTTTCACTTTTAAACCTTTTACTAAATTTAAACAAAGTTTGTACATTGAATGTATTTGTTTTAGATTTTTTTAATGTCTTATGAAGTTGAATTAGTGGAAAAATCTTAAATCATCATATTTTCAGTTTTGTAATCACTTTTTTCTGTTTATAAATTATTTTTTTCGTAAAACTTTGTCGGTAAATTATTTGCATTTGTTCTGTTAAAAAACAAAAATGGGGTCGTGTCAATGAAAGTGTCTTAGGACTAGGACATATCTTAGCCTTAAGCCATGTCAATGAAAGGGTTCTCAGTTAAGACGACAAATATGTTGTCTTAAGATAGTCCAAAAATTTAGAATTGTCCTAGTATATCGACAATGTTTACATAAGTAACAAAACATGGTTATTGCATATATTTTCATCAAAAGACGCGCTGAATTACAGTTTCATCGATATTAACAATATGCATTTTGCTCATGATGACCAAAACACAACTTGACAAACAACCTTCTAGGTCATCAGGGAATGTAATCGAGTACTAACAATTATTTCGTGCAAATTATGTTCAGATAGCTATTGTTTGATTAAGTTAAATTTTTATAAAGTGTGTTATACATACATACTTCATTTACTGAATATTAATTGTTTTTAAATAAAAACCCGTTTTTTTTTTATAAAAGTACTAAATATAAATTAAATTAAATACGAAGAATAATTTAAGAAAAAATGTCACATATCCATAACACTTTTATGTAATTACATAAAATAAATACATACAACAACATTAAATTTGTATAATTTTTAAAATAAATAAATAATAGCCCTAAAACGTAGATAGTCCCAAGAAAAACTTGGAATGACCATTCTTAGACAGCTTTGATAGACATCCTAACCAATGTCGTAAGATAGTCGTAAGACTATCCTAAATAAAGTCGTAAGATATATAGGATACATCTTAGGACAGTTTTGTTGACACGGCCCCGGGTTAATATATTGCTGTTTTAGGAACATTCGAAATAGAATGTAGTGATTGAGCATATGAAACAATTAATGGGTGTTCTGTTGTTCTTATCGCAACAGGTCATAAGTATTCATTAATATTTATGTTTGTTCATCTAGTAATGTTTTGTTATTTATTCCGATAGAAATTAACATTGAAGTTCAATACTCTACGAATGATGATTACAAATCAAAAAAAAAAAAAAAGATAGATAAAACACTTAAATAGTTCTGTATCTTTATATACATGACAAGCATATTCGTTAATTTTACAATGATAACATGTTAGTTATCTATATAGCATTGATATGTAAAATTATAAATTTTTGTCATAGGCATTTATCAGGACCAACATATTTAATTTAATTTTGACATGTAAAATACAAGGAATGATGCATTATGCGTTATTTTAAGGGTTTGGAATTAAAATTATTAATGGAAATTTCTTTAAAATAATAAGGCGGTAAAATTCATGCCAGACAATCTGACATTTGGGTTCATACCTTCGTTTAAGTAAGATAATGTTATTTGATCTTATTTTCCTGTCTGTAGGCCTAAAAATGGCTTTAAAAAGGAGAAAATGCCTTATTTCTCTAGAATATTTTGTTATTTTTCATGACCTTACACAGGGAAATTTACACAGACTAAGAATGGAAACGGCATGCATTTTACCGATTATGAGCAATAATGTGTTGTCACATTTACAGACACACTTAAAACTTGTAAAGTTGAAGTAAACATCTAAATACATGGTTTCTTTTCAGTCAATAAATTTCATGCTTAAGTTAAAATTGTATAAAACATAGTTAAATATCACTAAAATTTTGTAAAAGAATTATTCTTTTAGACCATCGACTTTCGTGCCCTATAAGACTACCAGTATTATACTGTTGCACAGAACGACTTGAAATTTTGTGAATTTCAATGATTATGTGGGATAAATTGTGCGGTTTTTGTTAAAAAAGCGTAGAGCCTATTTGATACCAAATTGCCATTTTTATATTTCTTTGTGTATTGTCACTGTTTTATATTATTCAAAATAAAGGTTGGTCTCACTAGCTCTTATACTTTTTGGCAAAAACTGGGTCAAAATGCACACTTATCTGGAATTTCATAATTTATTTTTCAAAATGGCAAAACAAAGCCCTTATTTTCAAGCACTATTTTGCTTTCACGACAAACAAATAACAAAACTTCATTAATAATTGAAAAAAAATATGGAATATATGCGAGAAAGACACAATCCAAATCTTTTCTGGGTTTTGCCCTGCAAAATTTTTCGTTAAGCTTTTGCCTTCGTTCACTAGATTTTCGTTATGTTGATGATATCTTTGCGGTTAATTACCCGGTCTTCTCAAATTATGTCATTACAATTTACCCAAGAGAAATTACTTTAAATAAACCTAACCGGGAGAGCAGCGTTTATCCTTTTATGGATATTAATGTTTCGGTTTCCAAAGTAAAATCAGATTTCTCATTCGCTATTGTAAATCTTCCCTTCCTTGTCGGGAAACTCCTCTTGGCTCCTTCAGACGGTGTATATATTTCTCAAACTTGTCCATTTTGTCCGTGTATACAGTGATGTTTAAGATAATCTTTGTATTAACAGGACATTATTAAGTAAATGATTTCGTTATTGTAATTTAGTTAAAACTTTTACAAATTCTATCCTAAATATAAAGATATAATTTTAAAGTTTGGTTGCACGTGCAGATAATTGATAAAATTCGTTATATCACACAACCAAACATTTACGCATTTATGGTTAATAAAGCGTGTAAATTTAAACACAACCCATTAGGACTTGTCAGTTACTTGAATATTCTTATACATTAAGAATATCTTTATAATACTTTTTAAAGATCTTTAAGTATTGTCCTCTTTGGTTAAAACATTGACTTTCTGCTCAATAATTTACAACAGAACTAATTTCACTCATTATCTTTTAAAAAATATTTGTCCTTCATGCTGTCGATATTATTTTTTTTTGGTTTTGTAATTTTGGCACTTGCACAACACATTGTTTTCTTTCATTGGTGTTATTTTAAACCAAATCCACCAACTGGACGATTTTTAATTGATGTCGTAGCTTGAGTGAACCAGGTTAGCTATCAAATGTGTTTAGATTTTGAAATTGCTGTCCGAAACATCGAGTACTTTTTCGAGGTTGGTACATCTTGTTGTCTCGTGCCTTGTTTGATATTGTCTGTCTACTATTTATTGACTTCAAAAGTTTAATCTTAAATATCATAATTCGGTCAAAACAGCGGGGCGCATTTGACTATTTCAACAGGAATATGACATTTTCAGTAAAAATACCAATTTTGTTAACCCAGTTTGGTCAAAATAGATATGAGAGCATAAAAACAACACGAAAAAGGTTTTTATTAAACACTTGTACTTGATAGATATTTAATTGTGCAAAGTTTGGTTTTGATATTTTTGTGCGATCTATATCAAAATCGACAAAATTTTACCAAGTATTGGACCATATTAGGTAAATTTTTAGTATTTTTATATTTAAAGCCACAGGACTCTTGTAGAACCAATTAATTAATAAAACTGTTTTACTTTTATAGATATTTTACAATATAAAAGGATTTCGAAGATACCAAAGGGTTAGACAGAAATCGTTAAATCGAAAGACAGACAAGACCATGGCCAACAAAATAAAACGAAAGACAAACATAGAACACACAAGACTACACTGATAACTAAAGCTGTAGTAAGACGAACCATACAAAAACCAAGGTGAGTTCAGGTGCTTCGAAAGGGTGAGCAACTCCTGCTCCACGAGTAGCACAAACGATATAGAATAATGGATATCAGTGACTTTTGATTATTTAGCCCAATTTATAGACCCAAACATAGTATAACGACCTTGTCCTTTGGCTAAAAATCCAAAGCGTCCAAAATATTCTATTTGGATAAAATCAAAGAGTAGAGATAACCTGTTAATGTACGTTTCATGAACTGAGTCTCTCACATTTTGGCTATTCTGTCTTAAAGCAATTATTAAATCTAAAACGGGGGTTAAGAAAGAGATTGAAATATCTTACCGGTAACTGAATCGGGTGTTAAAAATATCCAAAGTATCTTAATTTGTCCTGTGCTCATGTGGAAATTGTTGATTTTTGGGAAAAATTAGAGTTCCGACATTGTCTTAATTTTTGCTTTTTTTGTCCGCCAAGCTTATTTTTACTGGGATTACGTATAGGTATATACCGATTGATATGACACATACCTAAGTAAGTCTTTAAGTCTTTTTCATTTGATAAAATTCAACAATCCTGTGAGCAGGATAAGTTACAATAGAAAACAACAAAATTTTCAAATTTTTCAGATGAGTAGAGAAAAACTAAGAATATGTATAAAAAATCCGAAGTATACAAAATTTACCGGAAACCTTTTTATATTTCATTTTATAAGATTTGTCAAGATTTCTTCAAGGGACTTTTCGAAAATAGGTAAAAAGTGAGAGACTAAGTTCATGAAATGCACAATAGAAATATGTCAATAGTTTCACCGAAAGTGTCATTTAGTGTACGGTTACGACCCAAATCTGTACAAGTTTCTAGTTTCCTTCTTTATTTCTTGGCGCCGAAGTACTCTCTAGGGCTCGACCCACAGAGCTGACCCAGCCTGATCCTTTGGTGGCGAATAGAAGTGAGCCCTCTCCATAATACGGAAAACCTGTTTGTGGACCATAGTGGGTGACGTGTGTGGAGAAAGCCACGCTCCATGCACGTTAAAGATCACTTGTGTAGATTTCGAAAAAGAGAAAGCTAATGCCGCTACAAATGGCAACTTTTTTTCCATTCCAATCCCTCTCTTTTTAAGGCAGGTAAAAGCCGTTGCCCATAGTGACGGAACTACCCCTTTTTGACTATTTTGATACTTGTTGAACTTATTCTCGTCCTGAATTGCCAACAACCAACTAATCTATATGGTGCTTTAACGACATTTTTCTCAAAGAAAATATAGAGCGCGTCCGTGTTTTATATATTATGTATGAAGCAAAAATACACATAATATAGAAATATGAAGACTTGATATGCACTCTTTATTTTCAGTGCCGAAACTGGTTTCCTGGATATCGTCAAATATTTAAAAATTTCTCAAATATTGGTAGGCAATTATCACAATATATGAATTAAATGGCCAAACTTTTGTTAATCAAATTCCAAAGGCGTCATTATAATTTCTGCTTATACAATTTTTAAGTGATTTGTTATTTGAAGTTACAGTTAAAGTGCTATGACCAAGACACAACATATTGAAATGGCATGTCATGGCAAATGTCATTTTTTTTATTGACATTTTATAAAGTTTGGTGGATTTCATCAAATAGAGATACAACTTAAAGCTACTGATGAATTCTATAGAGACCTATGCAAGAAAACGAGAAAAGGAAGTTGATACCCTTTCAGAATGAGTAAAAGCTGTGTGATAGATTATTCAGATTAGAAAATACAAACTTAAAACATCAAGGAAACTTTAGTAACTTTGGTACGCAAACCAATAAAGGCAGATTATATTACTCTTCTTTTGAGGAAATTCCAAAGGAAGATTGATTGATTTGACTGTTGTTAAACGTATAAGCGGCAAATATTTGTTGCATAAGCAGGACGAGAATAAGCCATTAAACAATAAATCATAGAAGGAATTAACTTGGGGTATGATGGGAAAATTTTTATTGCACAGGACGCCAAACTTAAACAGTTTGGGTAGGGTCGGAAAATATTATATTTTATTTTAGGCTTTATTTTGCACACTAATTTGATGACCGTTAGTAGTATATCACTTGGGCGAATGGCCTATTTGGTAGTAATGGCGACTGTGAACTTTATATAGGTATACACCTGTTAACATTTTATATATCGCTCAGTTTTTTAGTGATGTCTGTCTGTGGGTTGTGGCTGTTCCCTAGGTAGTACGTAATTTCCTTCTGAGAATAATCATAGTTTAATACTTTCCTCGCCATCAATTCAGCTAGGTGTCATGGACTGGATATTGTAAAAGATGTGCTAATTGTCCTAATCATTCCCATTTTCTCTGTCTAGATAATTGTCCGGCAACTGGGGGTGTCTTGCTTGCATTTACTTTCGTCCTTTGTAAATATAAAAAGGAATTCGAAGATACCAAAGGGGCAGACAGAAATCGTTAAGTCGAGGACAGACAAGACCATGGCCA
>JAULBM010029829.1:0-11091 GCA_032357055.1 Geukensia granosissima
TGGTACAAACCCAGGCGCGAACTCACGCCGTATTGGTGATAGGTTACAGTGATCTGTACAGGTAAGTTTAAATCAATCTCCTATTTTTAAACCGTTAGTCAAATCGTTCAATACCATACAACGCTCTTGAGTCAAAAGCAAACAGAATAATTCTTGAGAAACTTGCAGCTTTTTATTAATAATGTAACATATGCAATTTACAATATATTTAATGTTCAATGTTAATACCCAGTTTTCTTTTGTTTGGCAAAGAATGGGTCGACGTATACAGCACCTCCTCCTCCATGGGAACTGGCACTTGCACTAGAGTGAGACGAGGCATGAGATGTAGAATGTCCAAGTCCTGAGGAGGCAGCATGTGCATTTGCATGAGCATGTGCGCTGGCATGGGAAGAACCACCATGGATGGAACCTATATTGTGTGATGCGGCATGTGCGGATGAGGCAGCACTAGCACTGGAATGTCCTCCACCAATTCCTATTATTCCTCCTCCGAATGAGTGTGCGTTTGCATTGGCGCTACTAGATGCGTGTGAAGATCCAAATCCACCGCCACTTGATGATCCTGCTGACGCACCTGCACCTGCTGATGCTCCTGATCCTGCAACAGATTAATATATTTTTTAAACTTTTCTATTAAATGGTGTTAAATTAAGCACAAGCATTACGTATTATGAATAATGCTATTATTAGAATATAGAGCAACATAAAATTAAATATTTAGAGAGTATATATTAAAACGTGAGTATGATATTTTCGTACAATTCCATCCGGATTCGACACAAATTGACACTCCTGATTTTTAAATCCTGATTTGATTCCGTTTTTGGCATCAAGGACTCTACGACGGGTGTTGCGTGCAAGATCACACTAGGTTTTTTAAATCGTGGTTTTCGTGGATTCCAAGCCTTTTTCCTTTCGTTTTCGTTTTATGTTTTAGTTTGTTTCAAATTTGTCTTGTCTCTTTGGACTATGCACTTTTGATATCTCACATTGGTATTCTACAATGGACTAAAGACCTTTAACCATTCAAAATTTAAGCATTAATCTACATTATATGCCTACCACCGAATCCGCCGATGCCTATTATACCTCCGCCGATACCACCAGTGCCTCCGGTTCCACCAGTTCCTCCGGTTCCGCCAGTTCCACCTCCGCCGATACCACCAGTGCCTCCGGTTCCGCCAGTTCCACCGCCGCCGCCAATGCCTCCGCCGCCGTTACCTCCTCCACCGTTGCCTCCGCCGCCATTGCCTCCACCACCGTTGCCGCCGCCACCGTTGCCTCCGCCGCCATTGCCTCCACCGGTTCCTCCGCCGGTTCCCAAATTCAAGAATTGATCGAGGTTACCAATTGCATCTCTAATTACCTAAAATGAAATAATGAAGAAATCTTGTTTTAAACTTTTTATTCGATGTTAATTAATTCAGTGTCATCGGACATCGTTCTGTGTATTATACAAATTCATGTGTATTGAACAAAAAGTCATATATCACGATATTTAAGCTGTTATTTAAGCTCCTAATGTTAGATAAGTTGACACAGTAACTTGAACTCAAAACCACCTAATATTTAAATGTGGCCTGGTTGTTCATGAGACACCCATCCACAAGATAACAGTCGAAATCAAATTCCATAGGTCCCATCATTGTAAACAGCGAAAGGTTTATGTTTCACTAACGATTTAACTTATAACCATTCTTTTGAGAGAGAAGCACTCTTTCAATGTTTAAATTAAACATCAAGTATTATTTAAATTAATGATTGAATAGCATTTAACGTCAAGCAGTTATGAAAATAATGTTATTCAGAACAATAAAAATTCATTTTAAAGGAGGATAATGGAATATAATCTATCAAGGTCAGATCCACATCTTACATACGTTTGTAACAAATATTCAAAGGCCAAATTGAATGTGGGTAGCACTTTTCTGGATTTACCTACTTGACAATCTTAATCTTAGACCCAATAATTACTTTTCTTGTAATCGCACAACTAATCCCATCGCTGTTTAAAAATTTTGTAAGTTTGAATTTGTTGTAAGGTTAATTTAAATTTTAACTTATATATCCATTATTACTATAATCAAACACTTGCAACAGTAAAAAACCTTGATTACCTAACATTTAAAATATGCATCTTTAAGCCCAGCTATTCTGGCCTCATGTCCCCACCCCACCATCCCATTTTGAGCCCATGACCCAGCCCATGTTGTCTAGTATGCCATCTAAGTCGATCCAACTGTCTAAAAATTCCTCTAAATCACGTTATGTCTGATATCTTTAAGATATAAATACCTGTCTGTTTCGTCTGTTGCCAAATGGTCCTTCAATATCCACTGTAAAATAAAGTAACAAAAATAACCGGCTTTGTCTACTAAGGAATATGACAGGTGCCACTAGTACAGCAGGAGTTGCTTACACTTTGCGAGCACCTGAACTTTTTGAAGGGTTCATGTAACTCTAGCTTCAGTTTTCAGTGTAGTGCATACTATGTTTGTCTTTGTTTTGTTGGACCTGGTCGTGTCTGTCTTCTGATTTAACGATTTTTCTCTCTCCCTCTTTTGTATTTTCAAATTTAAAAATAAGCTAATACATTCAACCAGTAACGTTAATCTGAGTATTAGCTTAATCTCAATTCAATGCAGGCCAGTTATGTCCCATTGTTCTATTTAAAAAAAATATTTCAAGAATTTCATGTTTTAATTTTTTTTATAAAAATAGAAAATTGTGTGGCACATGCTTGGATTAGATTCTCTATTGGTTCTGTGTTTTTATATTCGTTTTAAATATTTCGAATCAGGAACATAAATTTAATTTATCCTCTTTTTTGTTGGATATATTGCTTACTTAGAATGTATTATGAACAAGGGGGATTTATCTTGCATATATATATGTCAGGTCTATAATTTTTTAATAGTTGTATTTTCGGGACCATCGGTTTGTATATTTGTTTAATTTTTATATGGAAATATACATAACTGCTTACATTTATAAGAAATTTTTATATAGAAGTCGGATCTGTATCGATTTAGTCAATGATTATTTGAACAATAACATTTATTTTAAGTTATCCATAAAAAGGCAACCAGATGAGATCTTGTTTAACGTTAAGGCCACAAAAGGATTGGCCTAAATAAGCATTATCTTTTTTTGTTTAGTGACACAATAAAATGATACGCCATAATAATTTGATCTAAAATGTCATACATTTTATTAACAGATAATTGGGTTTTTATGTCTTTTATAATAATGACAGAGATATAAAATTTCTTACCAAAATCTCCATATCGTATTCCGTTGTCATCAACAATGATGTGTACAGTTCCTGTAAATAAACAAAGGTCAGAAATTGATCTATGGGTGCAGTTGATATTAAGTGAGGCGCAAAATTAATTGAAACACGTGCATTACCCTTGTCTTGCTTTTAAAGCCGAAATTGTTAACTTTCACTTTCAATTCAGTTATAAATTATTCAACTTATCAAGAGTAGATATAACAAAATATTTATATGGAGATACTGTAATGCAACACTCTCAGCTTCGGTTGAAAATTAAGAATTCGTCCGACCGTTCTATTATTTTAAAATTGACTGACAGAATGACAGAATTACAAATAAATATATGGATTATATTACTTAGGCAACAAGGTACGAATCACTTGTTTTCATGTTAAATCAAAACAAAAATCTCTGGATTTTGCCGAAAAAAATAATCTGAACGAGTTAGACCTTTAAACAAGAATTCTCTCCCGACATTTGCTTACCCTTCCGGAGCAACTGAACTCACCCTGGTTTTTGTAGGGTTCGTGTTACTCCAGCTTTAGTTTTCAGTATAGTGTTGTGTGCACTATAATTGTCTTTCGTTTCATTTTGTTGGCCATGGTCTTGTCTGTCTTCTGACTAAACTATTTCTGTCTTTCCTTTTGGTATCTTCTTTGTGCATTAGAAAAGTAATGGCAAATAAAACAAATTCGATGGACAAATCCTTTCCCCACCCCTTGTAATTCAAATACAGTCAAACCTGCTGTTGCGGTCACCTTGTTTTAGCAATTACCTGGTTATAACAGCCATAATTTCAATTTCCCTTTGCTGAATATTTCAGTCAAAGAGAACCTTGAATAAACAGTCACCTGTCTATAGAAGCCAATTTTACATCTTTGGTGACCTGTAACTGCAGGTTTGACTGTAGTTAATTTACAGGCAAAAATGGAGGTAAGTCAATTGGCATTATGATTAACTATTATTTTCAAGGTACTACGATAAGCAATAACAAGCGCATATATTAATATCAGCATTTATAGCGATCAGATTTATATGTCCTGACTACCTCTACCCACCTGACACTCCTGCATCTCCTCTTTCTCCTTGGTCTCCCTCACGACCTAAAGTAAATGGGCAACATAATTAACATTACATAAATTATTACATAGTTTTTCCTACAGAAATCACACATTCTGCTTTACTATAAGAACTATGATAAAATATTGATGATATTAATGAACAGAGAATAAAAATAATTGAAATACGTTAAAATTCGATAAAAATCTAATTGTCAATTTGTTTGATACACATTTTGCTTTATAAAGGTTTTCAATACCGAAATATCATTAAATACACTATCAACCTAATTGTTAATGAAAAGCGCCGTATTGGTCGACTGCATCTATTTTCAGTCCTGTAAGACACATTGCTCTAGCCGAAGATATATTCTTTTTTCTAGCCGAAGATATATTCTTTTTTAATATATGTTATTTTGAGTATTTTTTTCGTTATTTTGAATGAAGTTGGAATGCAGTAAAGTATGTGTTTTTTAAAATTAAATTGAAGCCTACCTTGGTCTCCTCTGAATCCCTGTGGTCCTTGTGGTCCTCTTGGTCCAGTTCTTCCATGTCTTCCTGGACGGCCCGGAGCTCCATCAGCACCTAGATATATTAAACGCCAAACATTTACTAATTTTCTAGAGAAGAAGCTATGGTTATCATGTTTTGTCCAACAAACCATTGTTAATAATTCTGAACACAAAATTCACAGAAAGTATATAGTTTGAAATTGGTTTAAACAGAAAGTTCAATTTTTTACATTGAATACCTTGATTTGACGAAATTTTAATACGAAAAAAGACAGTTACTCCTTAATACATTTCCTTAACTGAATAGTTGCTCCATTTTAGTGTCCGATATGCCTTATGTCAGTTTATTAAACAGTTTCACCAGCGATGAATTTCTCTGAGGTCTGTTAACCAACAGTTCATTTTATCATGTGACATTACGTTCACTCCTTTGCACACGGCACGTGTTACTCTGTCGACTAATTCGATGAAAGATGTATGTATGAACGTGTATTCAAGGGAAAATATTAATCACCAAAAATACACTAAAACTCTAGCATACATACTAATATTCCGTTTATACACTACCTTTGTCCCCAGGTTCTCCGGGGGCGCCCTTCAATCCTGGTGCCCCTGGCTGTCCTCTAGCACCAGGTGATCCTTGAGCACCATCTTTGCCCGGTTCTCCCTGTGGTCCACGTTCGCCTCTGAATCCTTTAGGTCCTGGTTGTCCTTTTGGTCCTTCTGGGCCTTTAAATACAATTTAAGTTTACAAAGGATTTTCTGTCACGATGACTTAAATGTGATCAGAGTAATAATATTAGCATTGGGGCCGACAGGAAAAAGAAAACCAAAAATATTAAAAATAAAAATATAAAACTACTACTTGAACGAAAATGCGATTTTGGATGAATACACAATAAGCGATACATCTTATTTGTACACTAATATATTTCCTCTCAAAAAAATAGTGTATGTCTTATATTTTATTTCAACAGAAATGTTACGATTTGCTTTATGTTTATATACTCCAATGGAAATTGAAAGTTGTTCACCAAACCAAACATGGTAACATTTTTGCACTGTAAAAAACTTTTGTCGGCAATGTAAATGTGTTCTCACCCTTAAAGAAAAAAGTAGAAAGCTCACAAGAAAATGATCATGATAATTTATGTTTACATAATGCCTACTATCATAAATATTTTTGGCAAACAAACGTGAAATTTTGGTGTGAAAAGCATTTGGTTTACTTTAGTAAGCATGAAAACCTGAATATATATTTCATTTTCTTTAAATCTATGCTACGTATAATACTCGACTGATTTCAAAATAGATATCTATTAAACGTCTTAAGATCCTCACAAAAGCCTGGGAAAATGGAACATATTTCTAAATATACCTTGATTTCCTGGTTTTCCAGTATGACCCATGGGTCCTTGTTCGCCTGTTACACCTCGTGGTCCTTTTGGTCCAGCAGGTCCTTGTTAAAAATTTTAAAAGCTATTAAAAATTCTAAAAGCTATCAATCATCTTTTCCATACTTAAATTATTCAATTCCGAAATTATCCAATTGCAAATATCACAAAACATTCCCATCAACTGTTAGAGATATTGTAATCTTTCGAATAATAACAATTCGTTTAAGCAAAATGTAAAAATTAAATTAACTGACTAATGTCTTAGGTAATCAATTGTAAAATCTTATTTTCAGGGTCTAATTCATAAAATTCGTTTTTTTTTCTTTAAATTTTTTGCCTGGAATACTTTTTCATAGTCGACGTGACTACCCAAACCTCACAACTGAAGTTTGCTATACATTTCTTTTTACCTGCAGGCCCTTGTGGTCCGACTGGTCCAACATCTCCTTGTTCACCTGCTGGTCCCTGTGCTCCGTGAGGACCTGGTGCTCCTGGAAGTCCCGGCTCTCCGTTAGGTCCTGTAATAAGAAAGTTTTAAAATTAAAGGATCCTACTAAAGTTGCATTTTCAGTTTTGAATTTCTGGATTTAGCAGTCAAAAATTAAGAGAATAAATCTATATTTACATTGTCAAAACTTTAAAAAAAAAAGTAAGATTACAGATATAAGTATACCAATACTGAATGAATGTGTTGGAATATTGATATTTAAGAAGTAACCTCTTATCAGTAGCATTAGAACCAAAACATCGGAAATTTAAGATCCAAACACACAAAAAAAGATTAAAACGGCTATTAACCATTATTTTAATTCAAACTTTTCAATCCCTAAGTTATTAAATTAGAAATATTTTAAATAATATTAATTTAAAATTAGAAGGAATTAAAAAATAAAGTTATTGAAGAATTACAAAATCAACATACCTTTTTCTCCTAGTGGTCCTTCAGGTCCTAAAATATATAAAGAATATTTAAATAACAAATCAACGAATAATTATTAAAAGACTAGAAATATTAAATTCGACTGTATACTTGGTATTTTCTGTTCTATTTCATTAGAGTAATTTCTCTTGACAAGGAACTAAATTATCACTTCTTTCGTTAGCATTAGTAAGTAATCACGGCCTCAACACCGAGAACATGTTAGTACATGACACATAATGATAAGTTCACATTTTAAACAAAAAGCTCAGTACCAGAATGATGATAAAAATATCAATGAATATAAAATAATAAAATATAGCAAAAACAGTGTCCAAAGTTCACGAGTCCTAATTTGGACAAGTACATACAGCAGGGTTCAACATGTTTTGTTGGATCGAAATTCTCCCCTTTTCTTCGTGGCAAAAATTAAAAAAATAACAAAGTCAAAGGTATACTTAAACATTATATTTATTACAATAAGATACATGTAAAGGTGTTTCTCGCAATTTACTGAAATTAAGCTCGGTATGATTTTCGGATTGCACTGTTATTAAGAATGTCAACACGAAAATGAAAATCAAATACAACACCACTTCAAAGATTTAGTACTTTGTCGTTAAAAATCGGCAAAATGCATGATGGAATACAATGGCCAAATTACCAGGAAATACAAGTTTCAAACATCATCCAGAAATGTCGAATACACAATTTTTTATGAATTAGTTTATATTATGAAACTATAGGTTGAAAGAGATCATTTTAAAAACTTGAAAGCTTTAAAGACGATGTTTCCATAAAATGAAGAATGAGACAAAAGATCTATTATTGCAACAAAACTTTACCCTCACAACCCTAATATTACTTCAAAATGAAATGATGCCGGGTATGGTGACCCATATACTAGTTTGTCTTTCATTAGAGATTTTTCATAATTCATGTATCCGTATCGTATACGTATCGACGTATCCGCATACAAAAATATGATATAAATTAATGATATATTCTCCGACCGGTCGAAATTAAGTAAAATAATTTTATATTAATTAAGGACCAATTTTATCGCTCAAGGTGGTTAGCCAAAAAATTGTCAACTAGGACAATTCATCTAATTTAATCTTGGACGCGTCAGATGCATTATTGTCTTAGCACAGATGAAACTGAATCGGTAGTAGATATACTTAGTCATCCAAATCTAACGGGCCTTTTCAATGATAATCATTGATCCATTGTTCAACTACGTATTCGACATGTAGAGTCGGGTTTCATGTGACATTCGAACGATGCTCAATCGTATGTGTTCATGACAAATATATCAGCAGACGGCCCACGTCCCATTCCCGCAAACTGTTACATGCTTTGTGACTGTATTCATCCGTCTAGACATCCAATAATCACCCCATTTACTGTAACACGAATTAATCGAAGGCCGTTTCATCTTCACCGTAGTTCAAGACATTTAAATCGTTTTGTCCGGGAATAAAGAGTTGGTGTTAAACATGTCATACATTTAGTAAGTTATTTCATGTAATTGTTACACTGTATAGGCATCAGAGACACAACATTGGTAGAACAGTATGTCTTTGTGCAGCTCTCGATGCCCGTCGGACTTATTTGTTTTTGTAAAATACTGTTGTAACAAATAAATAATCCCTTGTTACATGCATCTTTTGTATGAAAAGATCATTAGTTTCTGTCAACTAGTATGCTTAATATATTGGATTAGAAATCAATTGTTTACAATTAGTTTCAAGGGTAAAATTACCCCCCCCAAACCAACAATATAAACCTAATCAAAATTTAATCATGTTATCTAGCGCGCTGAAATAAAATAAATCCCCAACATGTAAACTGGAAAACAGTAAACCATAAACTGACCTTGAACTGTCAACTAACCAAATCGAATCGATCTTTTGTTTGTTTTGATTGATGACCGAGTAAATAAATAATTAAATATCCACAGCTAGAAGGAATGTTTTGAGGACATCTGGGGAAAACGTTTGTGGATTTTTGAATGTACTATAAATATTTAGCATTTTAAGGGACTATTTAATATGATACTTTTTCCTTTAGTTAGCATGTCCCGAAATACGTCAAATACGATACGTCGATACGTGTTCATATACGTGAATAATGAAAAAACTCTAATTGAGATTTCCTCGAATATTGAAAATAATGTCATTTGATTTTTCAGTCATCATAATTAGGAGAAAGTTAAGGAAATCCTCAAAATAAAAAGTTTTGAAAAACTGAAACCTGATCATACAAATTTTCGTATTCCACCATGGCGGCTTACTTGTGCTGTCCTAGAAAGCTGAAGGCGATTTCAATTAATCTTTGTTGATTGTTTTCTTCAGGTATTTAAGCAATCAGGGAAATGTGAACAAATGCTTGGTAACATAGCGATAATATACTCGTGCTCATTGATATGGCATATTTTTATTTTCGATCTTACATTAGAAATAGGTATGGCTAGACTTTGTGAAGCAAAATTCTTATAAGGAAATGGATGATAATACTTGCAGGGTGATATTAGAGGAAATGGGATGAAATAAAACATTTAAAAGAATTCTATCCGAATACAAATTAAGCTTTCTTTTCACAAAAAAAGGGTTTCAGAATTCATTGAACTAGCCATCGGACACTTTTGTAGCTTGAGGTATAATAATGATATTTGCATAAAGATTTTTCTTGCTCATAGATTTTGCTTGCAAGTCTCCAATTTTAGACTCAGAAATGTCAATTTTCTATATTTATGACCAAGTGTATATAAAAAAGTGTTGTGTTTAATGATATTCACTAACATCGCATGTATAAAAAAATGTTTATTTTTCATTATATAATTAAAATGATTAATCGTCTTTTAAACCAAACAAACAAATGACTAAATTAAAATCATTGCTCAGTTTCATGTATTATAGATATTAATTTAACAATTTATAAAAAATAAATCATCATGCTAAAGCAACATTGGTTAACGTGAAATATCATGTCATTATGTCTTTACTTATTATTCACAAATGACTAATTAAACTAACTACTCAGTATCGTGTTATAGAGAATTAATTTAAAACTTGAAATAACAGATGAATATATCATTGTATCATATCTTTCATATCTACAATGGATATATTTTGGGCTGAAGTTTTGCTTTTTTTTCTGAGTGAACGATCACTGTTCATCAGGTTGAAACAACTGGTTATTTGTATGAGAAAATAACGACGAGAATTCTGCATAAAAATTGCCCTATCGAACGGATAATATGTTGTAACGATAGGAGCCGTCCTTGTTGACAATTAACTTTATCATAAATGTAGGTTCGATATCTCCCAATTTCAGAATAAACTATATAATTCGGTGTCGAATCTTTCAGACACAAAATTGTTTTGCAAAAACGAAGATCCTGACGTTCCAAAAAATCGAAATTTTCGAAACCCCAAATTTCACATCCATATAAAATTACAGGAAACGCAGCCTTATCAAATAAATCTAGTTGACATTGAATAACAGTTATTCCGACAAGCATTTTATCCCCGCACTTTCGAATGAAAGTTCGGGGTTATTGTCGTTACCCCCGTCTGTCCGTCTGTCCATCCGTCACACTTTCTTGTGACGTGAACTCCTCCTACATCCTACATTTTTGAAGGCAGGCTTTTAATTTTATTATAGAAAGGTTGCATATAGCTTGTAGATGCGCATGAAAGTTTCGGAATTTTGAAATTGATTCAAACGCAAACAAGAGGCCCAAAAGGGTCAAATATTCTAATATACATTTTGACGTGAACTCCTCCTACATTTTTGAAGGCAGGCTTTTGATTTTATTATAGAATGGTTGCATATAGCATGTCGATGCGCATGAAGGTTTCGGAGTTTGGAAATATTTCCAAATGTAAACAAGAGGCCCATAAGGGTTAAGTGAGCTTTT
>JAULBM010029850.1:0-11091 GCA_032357055.1 Geukensia granosissima
TGAGGGCTTGATAAAATACCTATACCATCAATTTTGTCATTGCAACCATACGGTGTTGCCGTTCCCAGTTCTCTAATTCAGTAGTTTTCCTTTTCTCTACGGAGAGATGTTGATTGGTTGGGATTGTTAGTCCGATGGTAGACTTTTTCGATGATACGAACTCGCATGGAAAGTAAAGAATGGTCAGGCAGGTTTAAATGCGATCGAACAACTGTCTATCTTCGTTAGTTAAACGCTTGCTGTTTATAAGCTTGATTTTAAGCTGGTAAAACACACCCTATCATTGCCTGTTTACTGGAATTATAACACATTACTGCAGGATTAATTAACAAAGTGAAGATTTTTTCCTTTGTACTAGATTTTTAGACTGTGCTTCAGAATCATTTCAGCGAATATTAAGTATTAAAACCCCGACAGAAGAGCAAATTCACAATCTATATACATATATACATTTTTGCATTTAATTACCAATCAAAAATAGTTATGTTCTCCTTGCAGCAAGTCTGGCACACAGACAAACAGTTCTGCTCACAGTTTCTCTTTGATGTCGATACAGTGTACCTATAACTCGGAATAATTTTACAATATGAATGACATGTTCGACCTAAACATGCACTTTCTTGTTAATCTATTCACTCGTCTGTTAGTTCGACTTAATTCCTCGGCCTGTCGGGCAAGTTGAGCCGCAGTTCATGGCGTAATAATCGGGTGAAGCGAAGGATAGATGCAGCCTTCAAGTAAATAACGATTACGAGGAATGTCTAATGTTTTGCCACAACCTATTTCTGTCATCATTGCAAAAGACTGAGCGTCAATTACACGTCTCATAAAACCTGATTCCAGGTGTCTGATATTCAGACTATTGTCGATTACAACTTGAGTCTGAATGCAATGGAAGTTGTGGCAAGTATTCACATGGACTATATATCTAAACTATATGTCTAAACGGCCACCTAATTTGATTACAATTATAATGATTTTCTAATTCTGGCCAAATCCTGTTGACGATACGGGAGCTTTGTCCAGCGCTTATATCGAATATTATGGAGATTTGATACAGTAGTGGCCAGCTTTTAACCACATTATCGACATCAACAGCTGTTTTATATATTCAAAATACGTCTTGCATTTTGTCTTGTTCGAGGTACCAGTTCAAAGTAAAATGTATTGTACATTTTGTAAAAATGTTTCTGGTAGTTCGCCTGTTGCGTCATAGAATTGACAACGTTCAGTGGAAGGAAGATAAATATGAGCAGGTAAAGGGGTCGTCCATAGCCAATAGCTGTCTGGAGTTGATTTCTCTATCTGGAAGGTTGTCAGAGACCTCAAAATTTAATTTCAGAACAAAAAGTCGTCTGGTTTTCTATTCGAATCAGAATATATTGATAATATGCACGCTAACATATGTGACTGCAAATCACATAAAGATTCCAAGAACAACCATAAAATGACACATCGCAAAAAAATCGGCATCTTATATGATGATATAAAGAACAATCAGCGTCAAACTTTTCCGTTGCAGTTAAAACAAATATTAAATTTTATAATGGGGTATTCGAAGAGCGAGATTATTTTTTTCTAGGTTCAAATCAGATATCAATTATACACCCCCCCCCCCATAAAAGAAAAATGATTAAAAAAAATAAAATTAAGAAAACAACACACTACACAAAATTTAATGAAATTAAGGACACCTCAGTTATATTTGACAGACCTTTGTTCGTAAAACTAAACGAATCGTTCGTTCGTTTTTCGTTTATCGTTCGTTCGTTTATCATTTATCGTTCATTCGTTTTCCATCATACGCTTAGAGCGTTCTTTCGTTCGTTTACAAAAAAAAAACGATTTATTCGTTCGTTCGTTTACAAAAAAAAACGATTTATTCGTTCGTTCGTTTCCCATGCACGATAGGATCGTTCGTTCATTTATTTTCGTGTAAACGAACGGACGAACAAACGCTTTGATTGTGCTTGGGAAGACGAACGAACGAACGTTCTTATCGTGCGTGGGAAAACGAAAGAACGAACGACGGAACGATTGTAACGTAGACATATATTTCAATATTTTTTAGTATAAGTATTTACAAGAAGATCTTAAATTAACGCGTTCAAGTAAAATAAATTGCAACTGCACATGTGTATCAAATCTTCTAAATCTCGCACGTTTTCAGTTTTATATATTTTTTTTTAATTCAAAAGCTTAATTTTGCTTTTTTGATTTATTTGCAATCAATACATATTCCTATCTTACCTCGAATTTTTACCATAATTTGATTTGCCAAATAAATTGACGAAAAATAACAGCCAAATAATTTTTCTGTGCTAAACAAAGACAATATCTTGGAAAATCTTTTTCTTCTAGATAGATAATATGTATCTGATATTTGTATAAATAAATGTATAGTTCTTATGTTGCAGTTGAGTCCTTTTTGAGCATCTGATATACCCTTATGGGATTTTTCGCTCTAATTCATATCACAGAATTGTTAAAGTTTTGACAGTAAAAAACCCTAAATATTATTATACTCACTAATTAGAAATGATCAGATAAGCTACAAAATTTCCTATTTTGCTCATATCCTTTGTTCAAATTATACTATTTCCATAAATAAATACCACAAATGTCTTCAATTTTTTGGCATAAATTCATGCAAGTAAAGTATTTATGCATGTTTTTTTTTCATTCAGAAGTTATACTTCTCATTTTAATGAGAGAAGAATATGCAATGTATAATCAGAGACGTATATCTAGATATTTCCCATATAATTTTGTGTTCGCAAACATATATTTGTTCAAATTTAGAAAAATGTTTGTTAAATATTTATGGGACTATTTTAAGATATTTTTCAATAAAATTTATACTTCTAACCCTGAGAGAAGTAAACGCAATATACAATCATAATAACCTTTATTCTCAATAAACCATAAACAATGTAGCAGAGAAATATGATCTTATGATAAATCGTAATTTTAAAAAAATATATTTATTATGTTAGACACAGAAAATATTCAAATATAAAAACAAAGTTTGAAATAAAAACAGCGAATAAGCGTCGATTACAAGAAAGAAAGAATGCTGTCTTTACCCTGGAAAGTTGATTTTCTCGTATACTGATTTGATAAATTTACATAATTCGATCAATACTTTTATATTAGTACTGTTCATCATGAAATAAAAATATATGTTTTGCCTGTGAAGATAACAGTTTTTAAGAATTTCTTTCTAGATTTGTTGAGAGAATTGCATTGAAGCAAGTAATGAAAATCGTCGCTTATATCACCAGAATTACACAGTGAGCATATTCTATGTTCATTCGATATGTTTCACCATCTTCCAGTCTCTATAGGAAGCTAATGGTTTAAAGTTCTAAATTTACACAAAGTTCTAATATTTTTATCATCTAAAATGTTTAAGTAATTTTTAAATTCCAAGTTTTCCTTAAATATTCCATAATTTAATGCTTTTGGAGATTCTTGAAAAACGGTTCGCCATGTCTGTTTAAACTGATCAGTCAAATATTGTTTAACTGTATTAAATAACCAAGTACCACTGATAAAATAATTGTTAGTCCATACATGTGATAAACCACAATTATCTAAAATCAGATTATTTTTAGTGTGCGACAAGACATTTTTTTCCAAATTTTACAACAATGTGTTAGAAATTAATGCGACTAAACAATACATGTATATGCCTTTTTCCATTTAAAATTTATACTTCTAACACTGAGAGATGAAGACGCAATCCTCAATCAGATTTTTTTTTTTGTTCGTAACAACAATTTTTGTTCTTGTTTTACAAAAGGGTAGGGACGATAAGGGCCAAAATAGGCCTCAGATTTGCCAAAAAAATATTTCGAGAGTTGAACATCTATTGGTACTTCGTTTTAATGAATAAAGGTACAGTGAAACAAATCAACACATTTTATTCCGATCGCACGTGCTATGATGTCATACGATTGTTTTAAAAAATGGCTGATCCCGGAAATCGTCGAATTTAAATGCAGAAACGCACAAAATTGTCAACTTTTGAATGGATCCGCATTCTTCTACCAAATTCACATTGCGCTCATTTGTTAACCAATAATGGAAGAAACTGTAGTTAAAATATTATGTTGGTAGATGTGTGTGGAGGTTGTAAATTTTTATCTTTACCATGGTCAAATCCCAAAACAAAGAACATGTTTAAAGACGAAAACGCAATGATATTTGTCGCAGACAGTACGCACTTGCTTAAATACATAATTCATGCATGGTTTAAAGATAAACATAACATTTCATTTTGCTGGGGGGAAATACCAGGTTATCAATCATTAAGAAACAGTCTCTGTGCATTTCAAGCAGTTAGTGGGGACCGGCAACCAACACATTTTGATGCAACAGCAAAAAATGCAACGACATTTTATGATATTGATATCGTCGTCCGAAGACAGTTTGTTATTTGAACTCATTTGAAATTTTAACACAATGATACTCAACAAAAATACAGGTTGTTGTTAATTTTGGATGATGTAGCCCTTCCGTTTTTAAAGGACAAAATTTTGGTGCTTTTATTTTGCTTTTTACACAAGAAAAAGCCAATATAACAAGCATCATGCGTCATCACTTATCTCTTCCTGTAATTGAGATTTAGGGGTAAAAAACTGACCACGGCTTAAGTTTTAAACATTTTTTAATGTCTAATTTTGACGGTTTTTTAATGATTCCTTAAGAAAAATGCATCAAGTGTTTTGTAGCTCTTACGGAGTTGTATGTGTTGTTTAACCTCCAGTTGCAAATATTTAATGCATATTCAGGACGACAACAAGTTTTCAGACAATTAATCACGAAAATGAATAGCTGAGGTTATGCCATAGAACTTAATAGCCACAGGATGCCAAATTGGGATTGTTTAAGTAGGGAGTGGAAATTTAGCCTAAATATATGGCCACCTACAGACCACTCATTATGAGCTGTTGCAAAGAGATCTTTATCGTGCTGAGAGCACGGCGGTAACTTTTCCGTCCGAGACGGTGTGACATAGCGGCAATTACAACGGGTTGAGAATTTATACACCCACGTGCACCTGTAGCAGGGGTTCCACCTGATGGCACACAAACCAAGCAATCAGTTTCTTAACTCCAGCTACCCTCGGAAAGGTTGGGTATTTATTAATTCCGCCAAACCAGAACGACGCCCCTTTAGCAGGAGTTAAACCTACAGGCGAAGAACCAGGGTGAGTTCAGGTGCTCCGGAAGAGTAAGCAACTCCTGCTCCACTAGTGGCACCCGTCGTGTGACTCAGTAGTCAAAGCCGGTGTATAGTCACAATCGATGTTAGTCACAACCGGTATAGGAACGGATTTATGATCATGACAGTCGGAAGATATCCAATGTCATCTGTGAAATGGATATTTCGTACCGGTCAACCAAATCATGATGGCGACCGAAAAACTTCCGGAGCGTTATTATTCAGTTTGACCTTTAGTTATATGGACGCCGGAACTGTGACGTGGTATTTAGAGACTTTCGTTACAGTTGAGACAAAAGTACATGAAAAAATCCAGCAAATAGTTATTTCAAATAAACATCTTAAAGATTCATTCAAAAATATGAAAACTATTAAAATAACAAAATCATGAGCAATAAACGATGTGTATTTACAAGGAAAAACTTTTTATGTACCTTAAGTACGTAATAAAATATTTTAAAATACAAGTGTCAAATTTTCTATGGGGATTATTCTTTCTTAGAATTTCTTTGTGTGTAAATGCATTTATTATAAATAACACTTAATGCAAAGCTTAAATATATCGTTCTAGGAAAAAGATACGAGAATGTAGTAAAAATTACCTCTGTTTAATCGTGAGTGATCAAGTTATGAAATGTTATCTTCGATTTAAGTATTTTAAAACATCTTTAATATACAAGCAGCATGTTTAAATCGTTGTGGTTATACTAAAATAAAAAAACTGAATATTTATCTATCTTAATTATACTAGTAGATTTTATATCTTTATTTTTATCATACCATTTGGCAGTTTATTTTTTGTCATGTTAAATATACCAGAAGACATATTAAAATTTTACAATTTTTTTACTATACCAGTAGACAGCTTTAATCCTCGTTAATTCCTAGCTTGAATATTTTTGCTCTTTAAATGTAGCTGTCTCACGGACAATTATGCCAGATCTTCTTTTTGATTGATATAATTTTTTTCTATCACTATTTTTATCGTTAACTGTTTATTTTATATGTTTCTCATTTTATTGCACAAGTATATACGTTATTAATTTTTATTTTCAAGATGAAAAAGAAAGAAAAAGCAACAATAACAAGTAACAAAAACAAGCAAAAAGAATATCCACTCTGAACCATATAACTCTGTCATTATGTAAACGAATCTATCCAACCGTTGTAGCTGCGAACACTCTCTGTAAAACTTCCCGTACAGATTCAGTTACTTAAAACTAAGAAATCCCAATTCAAATGAAATGATACATATATTTATTTTCCTTCCCTGTGCTCATTAAAATTTTAAATTCTAAATGCAACGGGTGTTTAAAAAATTAAAAAGCAAAATTTAGGTTTAGCTGTACGTATTTTAACTTTGATTCAACCATTAAAGTAATATATTGATAATAATATATTTCAATGATTCAACAAAGGTTTTGACAAAGTTTAAACTGATTAAACAAGATTCTACGAAAATGTTATTTGGGTTGCAAATTACCTTTAATAAAACCATTCCTTTATTACATTTTGTAAACCAGAAGTCCATCTACTGTGTACTTTTTTAAAAAACATCAATATTTGCTGTTTTGTGGGGTCCGCGCAAAACAGTGACATTTAGCCTCCCAGAGCACCTTAAACTTCTCTTTTTGGTAAAGGAATTCGTGAATTTCAAACTTTTCTTCTGTTTGTTTACGTTTTCTTCTTTTGTTCGATTTTGGTTTGTCTTGCATGATTATGCAATTTGAATCCTTCTTCGTGATTTTACAATGCTACTATATAACCAAACTTTGATTTATTGAAACTTATGGCACAACTGTATGAACATGAAATGATACGGGGAAAATATCAGAGAGACTGTACTCCAACCACGAGAAAAACAGAGGGGATTTACAACAAGGTGAACATTGTGAAAAAGCTCTAAATCGCCACAGAAAAAAATCGTGTTTAAGTGAAATAATACTGCTTTTATCCGCCTGTCATCAAAATGTACATGTAACAAAACATAAAACATGATATACGCTAAATTATCACACTGGTAATCCTGGCACTATTGTTCTGATAATAGATCAGCGTCTAAGGCAGTATGCAAAAACGCAGTTTACTCTGAATGGAAGCCACTAGAAAAACACATAAATCAAAATCATAAATTATTCGTGATAGGTGTCAGTAGTGGTGATAGTATGAACATACTGTCTTTAATGAGGGTGTTATGGTACATGTATATTACCACACGAAGTCGAGGGTAACATTTTTTCGGAGTGAACACCCTCATCTTGAGGCAGTATGCATTCTGAATGCCTTGTCCTTGATGTGATCTTGAAGTTTGGTTGAAAGGGAAGAAAACCAATCAAAATTAATAAAATTAAAAAGAAATCAATATCTTACCTTAGATTATAAAAAACCGTTTTAGTCCCTCCTCAATAAAAACGTTTGGGGGTAGACCAACAAAAAAAACCAATATCAACATTTACGTCGTGCTGAGATTACTATATCTCAGTAGTAGTAATCTTAGCTTAGTGCAAAAAAAAAAAAAAAAAAAAAAAAAAAAAAATCAACGTCCCGATATTGAAAGAATCGGTTTACTGAAACTTAAGTTATGTAGCGGAAAGCTATATGTTTTCAGACACCAACGACTACAACAATATAACATAATATGACAGTAATTTTTGTGCGGTCCAATAAAAAAACAAGACGAACAACTTGTCGTCGTCTGATGTTTGTAAGCGTCAACGGATATTTAATGGTAATCGGTTAACTTCAGCCGGAAAGGGAGATATTTTTCCTAATTCGTCAATTTTCGGTGGTCCCAGATGCAAAAAAAAGAAAACATTTTGCTAGACATGGGCCATAAAAATTAAAAAAATAAAAACTGCAAAAGACCACATTCTAAAGAACCAATGGAATAACTGGATTCCATAAGGAAAATAATAGTAATGTGCCAAATAGTATAGTGTGATAATATTTGAAAAAATAATCAGAAAAATCTTCCTCCTAAGAATCAAGTACCAGCAAATCTATCGTTAATACATGTGATGTAATGATTTGATGACACTGGCGTACTAATGATAACCTAGAATAATTATGGATTCTATGATATACAACGGTAGGGATTTTGTGATATAAAAGAAGGCAGGATATTTAACACTACATTTCTTTTTCATTTATTTCACCAATTATTAGAATGAATGATCTGCACCACAGTAAAATATAAATACAATTATATTTTAATATATATCAATACCTAATTATCTTTTGTTTTAGTATTTTGTAATGAAAACAATGATTAATGTAACAAAAATACACGAATATCAAAACCGACAAAAAATTTACACAAAGGAAAAATCTTGTCTCCGTCAATTACCACTTTTTTTAAATAAAGGCATTTATTCAGCTAACAAGGGAGTAATACTGGCAGAACATCGGTTCTAATGGTATTGATAAGAGGTAACTCCTTGCAATGTACATAAAGCATACCTAAATTTTCCATATTTCTTTAACATTGGTAATTTTGTACTTTTGAATTGAACAGTACATTAAATTTTCTGGGTATATGGGTAGCAGTTTCTTTTTTGTAAGATTGCAAATATAAGAACCAATATTTTGGGTTTATTTAATCCCTTTGATAGAGTATCAATTGTTATTGTCTTTTAGGACATGAACTATTACTAGTAGGAACTAAATGAAGAAAATTAGAAAAGTTTTAGTTTCGAAATGTCTGCTTTTTCTATATTTCAACATTTAAAACGTCATAGTAAACAACATAGCCGTTTAAAAATACAAAAAGTGTCAAATTTTAGTTGGATGGGACTGCTCTTTTTGCCAATATCTTTTTATTTAGCATCATATTTCTAAAACTAGATATGTTTTTATTCAAATTTTAGTTTACATAAAAAAAGATTTCAGTTCATATTTATTTTTTAAGTAAAAATATACTCACTTCGTTATTGTGTTTTTGTTGAACAATTTCACATCTGTATCTTTAGCTGATTTTAAAGGGTTCTTAAAAAGGGCAAACGAGGCTGGTTTCAGAAAATGTTTTCATATAACTTTGTTCTAGAAATGTTTATGTTTGGTGTTCTAACTGATTCCATTGAATTGGCTAATTCCAAAAAAAACTTTGCTGTCGAATTTTGATGTCCATCGACCGGCGAATTTTCAATTTGCACGTGCAGCTTTGACAACAAAAACGATTTCGAAATCTCCTCTTTCTTATACTGCTACTGACATAAAATTTGCTGTATCAGTCTTATCAACAACAAGAGGGCTATCCAAATACTCAAACTGTGCATTAAATCTATGTTTTATTCGTGATTTTCAGGTTTTCGTGTTCTTTTTAGAATTGTATGTACTGTCTCCTTCTTTTTAAACACATTTAATGTCGAAGTATATCAGGAATTTACTAAATGCTAATATTTCCAAATATTTCATACGGAGGCTTCTAGGCTTTAACAAATTTTAGAACCAGAATGCTGAGCTTGTATCGCTCATATGACATTGAGTCGATAAAAATGCTAATATAGCCTTGGTTGTTGTTCAACTTTATATAAAAGTACCTTGCATAGATGTTTCCTGGCAAAAAATGTTCCGCTTGGCCGAGCGGTTTAAGATGTGAAAATATTTTATGTTACTGCCAATCATCTTCAGAAGCAAGAATGGTCCATGGTGGCTTTATTTTAATCCTTTAAAGTCAAAATTAGGACATTTTATACAAGAGCTTAAATCTCCATATCAAAAATATAAATTAATTTAGCCAGACGGATTTTGAGAAGAACATGTCTAAATGTATGATCAGCAAATCAAAAACAAGAATTGTATTTGACGGCGATGTTTTTTGTCCAGTCAGGACAGAATTAGTGACCTTGCATAGATGCGTTTGTATTGGGCAAGCGAAATTTTTTAGTTAGTCAGAAACAAGATTCGTCCATGGCTTTTGTTCGATCGGAAAACTATGAGAAAACTTGATAACGGACCTTATAAGAACGTTTAAATGTTTTTTCGATAAAAACATTTCACATTCCTAGCATTTAATTGGCTAGTATATATAGACGCAAAATTTGAACGCAAACAGACAAAAGTCTAAACAGGTGAGTAATCCATCTCTTTGTATCTGAATAAAGGCACTGCAACTTCAGGAATTGTTCATTGTTTCAGTAGCTGTAGTCGAGAACTGAAACAATCAGTGTGTTAGCTGCACTCTTCATTGAGTCTATCAAAAGCCTCCTGGGGAAAAGCTGACAGCCTTACCTCTGTGACATGCAGAAATCTTGTTACGGGTCGGGGGCTCCAATTCGGTACACTTAAAATGTAACTTGTGAGGGAGTATTCTTTCTACAATCACGACTACAATATTTTTTTATTAGTGAAATGTTCGGTGCCTAACAAATAATTACTAGAGAAACAGATACTTCCTTTGAAATCCCATCACTATAACTTCTCCTTGTCGTTTCTTATTCCTAAGCCATAGATGATATAAGATTAAAATTTTGCAAGCATACCATTAATATAACTAAAGCCGATTGTTCTCAAACATATAAACTTTTTAACAATTATGCTTTTATGTGTTAAAGTTGGAAATGAAGTTAAAAAAATAAAAAAATAAAAAAAAGAAATTTCTTGGAAGAAAGCTTTGGTTTTTTTACCATTGTCTGATTTATTCAAGTAAAAGGACAAATGATGAAGGCATTTATATATAGCTTTTCTGAATGAGAGAGTCGTTGCAATTTATACCAATCTTTCAAGTCCTATCTGCAGTAAGTTTGCTCCTGTTCACATTCATACAATTAATTAACCTCTTTCAATTCCCCAATCTCCGAAACAGAGTCTCCTAGCTTCCATTAAAACCTCCAGTAGTCGACTCTGCCATACGTGAGACGCCAT
>JAULBM010029861.1:0-11091 GCA_032357055.1 Geukensia granosissima
CAGAAAAGGGCGGGAAGAAACCAAGATGTGCATGTTTGAAACATGTCGTGTAAACAAGAGAAACTTGCATGTTTTAGTCATGCATGTTTTAAACATGCAGGTTTAAACATACCGTGGAAAGGCCCCTTTAGTTTATTGTTAATTTTTATCTTATTGTCAGTCTGATTTTATTTAGATTGTCTTATTGCAACATATCAGTACTTTATATAGTGTATCTACCCTGTAGTTTAGGCCAACATTTCAGGATTTGATAAAATATGCTTCTCTATCGGATAATCTGTTGTAAGTTAAAGGAAAATATCCATTTTCAACATGAACCAATATATATTCATGTGGTTCTAACAACAGTTAATGTAAATTTATGATATTAACTAAGCAAATTGTCACAAAAACTACAGGGCCAGGTCGGACTTTTTGCAATCCTTTACAGTTTTTAATTGGAATCAGTTTCTGTAAAACTCATATGAAAACAAAATCACCAGGAAATTTAGATTCAATTAAAAAGGTCCAAAATTAATGAAAAGGAGGGCCATGATTTTCTTCATTTACAAAAATAAATTATTTAAGCAGAAAATATATTGGAATAGTGAAAAGGGAATAGAATTTTGATATTAATTTAATGATATTAAAACAAAAGTAAATTTGTTTTAAAAACATGCACCCTAATGTGTTTTTGAGGTAATTTGTTTATTCAGTCTCACTCTTTTACTAAAAAGTCAAGGGTGATTATAAAATACATCAAATAATATTCAAAATACTAACTTTGTTCAATGTTGGATTACTGGGATAAAGTTTTGATTAAGTTGAGATTTTTAAATTCATGAGAAAATAAATGAGCATGGATCTGTATTAATGTGGAGTTAACTTCAAGCATATTTGTCACATGTATAACTTTCCTACGTTATGAAATGTAACTTATTTTCCTTCTCCATCCATTTTGTCCGTTTCAACATTTCCTACTTCTGGGTGTCTCAAGTGTCAAAATCATCCAGGACCACAAATAACTGTGGATATTTATTAACAGCGTGTTTTAAACAGTTTTGATCTCTTCAAACATAAATTTTTGCACAAATGTGTGAAAAAGGCCTACAATAGTAGCTTTAAATTATAAGTATCAAATGTTCTATAGAGAAGCAGCATGTAAAAAGGGGGATAACTCGTGCAGAAGAAAAAACATGAAAAACTACCCCTTCGAACTAAAATCAATTTGACGTTTGCGTATTCAACAGCCATATGTCTTGAAATTTGTTCGAGGTTTGAACACATTGATAGCCATCACCAATTTTAAATTTGCCCCGTCATTTCCATTTTTACGGAAGAAATCTCAGTGTAGAAATTTTGCACTGACAGTGCTGTCGGCGGCCACATCGTATTAAATAGCAAATTTAAGGTTCGAAAGACTCTTTGTTTAAACTATTTTGTGAAATTGCTGTATAGAATATATTCAAGAATCTTCGAATTTAATAATGAAGCATGTCTTGGATTAAGTATTATGTAAATATTTTGTATTTTTCGTGTCGTTTTTGGACCGAAAATGGTTTTCATTTTCTGCGGTCATGTGACGCCTTTGTTGTCGATAGAACTGGTGTCAAACGGTGACCTGCTTTCCAACTGGCACCGAAAGTACAAGACGGAAAATCTTTGACAACCTCGGGTAAGATTTCTATCCTTCTCTGACTCGGAAAGCCTCGTCTGAGAACGATAGACATCTTACCCGAGGGTGTCTGAGATTATCTCGTCTTCCACATTAGGTGATTTTAGATTTTATATCTCTCACATTAGTATTCTACACTGGACTTCTTAACATAATATAAATTTTATATTACTAGGTTTGAAAAGAACATGGACTACACAACATGTAATCCGTCCTTTACAGATGATACGTATGAGCCTATTGCAAATACTTGCCACTCAAGTTAGTGTTTGTTACTTATTAGTCTTATGTTTAATATTCACAGGGGATAAGCCTGTAGTTTACCTCATTGTTCCGTACTATTGAGCGACGTGACGTTAAGCAGCAATCAATCAATAAAAAAAACCGTACTATTGAAGAACTTGCCACTCAAGTTAGTGGTTCAATATTCACAAGGGATAAGCCTGTATGTAACCTCATTGTTCCGTATTATTGGAGTAAAACATTTTTTGAAATACCAACGTATTTTATCAACATATTAAACATACGTGGGGCTGTACCGGGGCACAAACGAGCAACGTCTTTTGCCAACCGCATGACAAGGGAGAGCTGGATATTATTTACTAGGAGAAAAATTTAGCTTTGAAAAATCTCTGGGAAGCGCCATAGTCTAACTAGTACAATGTTTAACTGAAAACATGTTTGTCATCAATGCTTAACTCATTAATTAATGGTCATTAACTCATTAATTGAGGTCCTGAACATTTTTGACAAAAATTTTCATATTATAAATACATGTAGCTCTCGTTTGTCAGGAAAAAGTCAAAAGAGTTAAGCACTACGTCGGTCAATATGGACTTATTCGTTGTTTGAAATTTTTTTATTGAAATTTCTGACAGTTTTCCAGTATTTTGTCGTTTTACTACCACACATGAAAAAACATTTATCAACTTAAATGTATTTACATTGACTTTTCTGAATAAGCTTACAAAAAAACTATAAAAGATTTCTATAATATACCAGAATATGTATTGACAGAACTTTTTGGGAGTAAATCCGAAACAGCCTTACGATGTTTACGATTTTAATAGAATAGTAAGTAATATAAAAATTGATTTTTAGGTGTTACAGACAAAAGTAAAATTAATAAAAGGTAAATCAATCTACATTTTTTTATCATTAGTTTCAAATATTTAGTATATGTGAATAAATTTTAGTTTTCTATTCTTTTTTATTTGCAATTATTTAGAGTATATTTTATTAAATAATGATTTTAACCGATGAAATGCTGTTAAATTATAATATATCATATCCCCCACACTTTCAAAACAAAATAAGGGTATATTCCCGTTGACTGGACGGTCAATCAGTCATTCCTTGGGCTGGAATTTATCCTACATTTTTAAAGTTACAGTTTGGCGTTAGTTTTGTTATAAAATCGTTGGATTTGACATGTCAATACGTAATTCGTTTTGGTGTCACGGTCCAAACAAGAGCCAGAGGTCCACCAGGGTCAACTACCTATTTCAGCCATGGTACTTGCACTCTTTGGGGACACTTCATATTCATTATGAGATAGGGACGTGCTGCTGGAATAAGTAACATTTTTTCAATTCAAGAAGAATATATGATTAGGTAAGAAAATCATAGTGGAATATATGATATGGTCATTTATTTTGACAAGAAAACTTGGTGAAGGCACCTTAATTCACACAATTGATAGCATGACTTTCATTTTCCACCTCGAAATATGTTTTGGGTTGCCTTTTCCATTTAAAATATGAAAAGGTATGCAATTTTTTATTAAGAAAATATATTAAAAGGGTGGGGTGAAGAACCTCCGCCGCACATCCCTTACAGCAAAGTTGGTAAGTCGATCCCCTCGAGCTTGAACGTACTTTTCCTACCTTTTTGAAGAAATGGTCTACATTTTAAAAAAGAATGGTGGCATGCAGGTAAAAGGCCCAATTGGGACTTCACTGTAGGTTCCTGTCTTGGGAAAGCCACATTCATTAAGAAGTTAAAATGCTACGAAACTTTAAAGATGATATTTATTTTACCATATAAGTACATATTGTTTATATAATTTTCCATCCATTTTTGCAGGTTAAATATTTCTAAAGATGTAAAACCACCATCACCCAGGAAAAATAATGTCTATCTAAATTTACCACCACCTGATAAAGGTATTTTTGATATATTTAAAGATGAAAATGAAATTCTTCATAATGTATTATATTTTATGTTAATTAAAGTTATAAGATCAAGTGAAAGAAAACTGAAGGGTCTGACAAAAGGGGGAAAAATCGACAGACAGGCAATATCGAGAACATAAACAACACGGAATATGTGCACAATGTACATATAAATCTAAAAACAACATAAAACTATGAAAATTGCGGATTCATGAAGGGCTAAGCAGTCCCTGCCCTATTAAGACAACAGCCGCATTGCTCACTTTCAAGTCCGGCATTAGTCATTTCAGGGTAAATGGGAAGGTGTCGTGCAATTATAACCTCCAGGCTGAATAAATAAACAATCTGTTTTTGGTTGACTCTGCAACTCCGTATTGACAGACAATATTGTGGTGTCGACCGTAAAATTTCTGGAGTGATGACTTCAACCGAGGAGAACATATCCTTGTCTGAGCAGTTTTTGTGTCAACGACCCTGAAAGTTAATTTAATTCTATAAAATTTTAGCTACAATGTTTTTCATTGTATTTTGATCCTTAAAACAAAGAAAAAATATGTGGAATGAAGCATGTAAAGGTAAAATAAGTTTAAAATTCCTGTTTACTCGGGATATAAGATGTAGAACAATGAAACGTTTATCTCATTTATTATGATTAAGATGATCAGTTAACCTGTAACAAATGTTTTATCTAATGACACGGTATCAAAACAGTTGTTGTAATAAATGTTTCTTTTATCTGCTATTATCCACATAGAACAATATATCCAAAATAATTTGCACGAAATATGGATTTATGTTTCGAATGAGATAATGTACATATATCCTATCCGATATCAAAGTCAAAAGTTAAAAACATAACATGGAATTTTTTTAATCCTTAAAAAGGTATAAGAAAATAACCAATTTACCTCAAAGCCACGAAAACTTTGAAGAGGTAGTAATACGAATGTATATATTTTTCAGGTATAACAGACAAAAGTGAAAGGTAAAATTACAGTCATTGACCGATCATTAGATTCTAAAATCAAGTACAAATAACAATTTTAGTTTAACAAAAATAGACACATGTTTAAGCATAATATGTAAAGATAAAAAAAATAACTTACCGTTTAGTTAAACATTTTGTGTCTGTATATTGTAGATCTAATGCTATTGAAAACGTACAACCACCGTTGGCCAAGAAAAAAAGAGTTTATCAAAATGTTAAAGGTATGTCTTCCAAAGGTTTATAGCATCGTTATAATACAACATCTCTGTATTGCAGAATTCATAATACTACAGACCAAGATTTTTTTCTTTAAATATAATAACAATTATATAGTAATGTAATATTTTGATCATTTCTCTGTAATTTACATGCTCATCGAGGGTCCCAACACTGGAAAGCTAAACTATTTTTTAGCTTCTTATTATAAAATACATAGGTTTGTCAATAATGGTTTAGGATTTTTTATGTTACCGCTTATCATATGTTTTTCTATAGTTGTGTGATTTGCAAAATGTAAAAGGGAATAATTCACAATTATATATTCATAATCATACACGTTTTAACAAGTTGATTCTGTATGATTTTGGATTTGGTGCTTTTTCTAAATATTCTATCCCTTCAACCAACAAAGATTATTTATCACCAACCCAATTGTCAGACTTGTCTGGCATGAAATTTGTTTTACAATGTTTTGCAGAAAGTTGCTGCATTGGTTAAAATTCTAAAGCACTGAAAATACGGAAAGGTCTCGGAATTGCACTAGTAGTTGTTACTGCCGTCGGATTTGGCTTCCCAAATCAATTTAATTTGATTTACTTCTATCACTATAATAATGTTTAAAATTTGAACTACCTTTGTTTTGGTTCTAATGCTACTGATGAGAGGTTACTCCTTTAAATGTACATCTGCAATACGAACATTTTCCATATTTATTTAATATTGGTAATTTTGCATTTTTTCTACAAAACGAAGGCATAAGTTAATAGCATAGAAAAAATTAGAAAGGGGGATTCAAGGCATCTTATTTTCACATGTATTTTGGTTTAGCATATTTTAGGTACTCTCTTTTCTGTTTGATATTTATAGTTCTTCTGTTATTTAAAAGAAAAATACTGTTTATGTTTTCTTTGAATTTTTCCTTTGATAACTCATATTTGGAGTGTTGGGATCCCGCTAAGCTAGTTCAATCCCACCACATGTTTTATGTGCCTGTCCCAAGTCAGGGATTATGGCCATTGGTTTGTCTTGAGTGTTAAATGTTTTGTTACATGTGCATTTTTGATAATATTCAGGTAAGACAGTATAACGTTACTAATACACGTTTTTTTTTATTTTGGGCGATTAAGAGCTTTTTACAAGGAGAATAAATCCGCTCTTGTTGAAGGCCTTTGGAAACCTTAGATTTGTAAATACTTTTTTCTCGTGGTTGGAGTGCAGCCTCATTGTTATTTACATTTTCATACTAATGTTACTGAAGAATTACTTTTTTTCATTTCAGGAAAAAGCAAAATTGATAGTGGAATATATGAGAATGTACGAGTTTAAATGTGACTAAATCTATCTTGATCTGCTTTCAACATTATAAATTTTGTATACATGAGCAACGTTATTTCAATTTGGTTTGATATACATTTGAAAATCAAAGTGCTGAAAGCACTGCTAGAAGTGTTGCATTTTATTAATTTAATAATATTTTCTACACTTTAGCCAGTGTTCCAATATTTATTTGGTTGCTACATTAGCATTTATGTTAACATCATATAACAATTGTCACATTTCTGGCAATTACTGATAATTAAATATTTAAACATGGACATGGTATGCTCGTTTGCGACAATTTGTATAAAGTATCTTTAAATTTAACACAAGTGTCGGCTGGCACATTCTGAAATCTAAATGTCTGATCTGTTATCAATAAGTATTCAACATTGCTAAAATTGTATTCTATTGACCCCTGAAATGAGTGTTTATTGAATGCTAAGTACTTTATACTATAAATATAATACAAGTACAAACAAAAAATTTAGCAGGTAGAACACGAAATTTTCGTAACATCTGTGTCTGTTTAAGATACAAAAAGAGCACTCACATTTGAAAATTGATGTTCACAGAGGTGTTTGTGCACTACAAATTGTCTTGTAATAAAACTATAGTAAAAATACAAATAATGATTTTGTTAAATGCTAAAATAACATATACTTTGGCCTTGAGTTTAAAGGTCAAGGTCACACGGAGGGCCATACTTGAAAAACATATGTCATGTTGATACACTCGATGTGGGTTCCAAAGGAAAGATTACTTTTTCTATAGTTATTTTTCATTATTTGAGTGCCAAAGTCCCGGAATGAAAAAATAATAATTCTTTCATCTGAAAATAAATATTCATACAATTTCACAGTTTCTTTGTCACTTTAAGCTTTACCACTGTCAATTTTTCCGAAGATCGATAGCATTCTCAGTGGCTTATTTAAGATCATAATGGGACCCGTGAGAGTTTATCAAATTCTACTGTAATTTGGTGGATGGTTGCCTCATGGACAATCATGCCACATCTCTAGTTTTAATATATAACACTTTCCTAAAACTTTCGATGTACATGTATGTAAACCTTGGAGTTATTATAAAATCATAATTCAAAGTTTTTTTGGTTACTCTGACATTGACCTTGGACGAATTGACCCTATAATCAATATGGTTTTCATTGACTTAATAGGAAATAATATTCCAGAGTTTAATTTAAATCAATTGTGAACTGTAAGATTTATTGTCTGGATATTATGTTGACGTCCTCCTGTCGATCATCACCAAACCAACAGCGGTGTTCAACTTCACCGTACGACAAAGATTGCTGAAACAATCCCAATTTAACCTGAAATCAAAGATCAATCGAGGTCATGTATTATGATGTCTTGTGTTCATACACAAATGGTGTAGATATTGTAAGCTTAGCAAAAGAGAAAAAGAAGACAATGAAGAAAGAATGCTTAAAACCTAATCTGATCTTTAGTTCATAGGTCAAGGAAACAGTCATGACTGTTTATATCCCGGTATGATGATACACTCGTGTACCAAATAAAGTAAGTCTTCATCTAAGGACTAATAAGTTTTGAAGCGGACAATGCTTCTGATAATTAATAAAATGAATAAAAATTTGTATGGTTCCGTCAGAACCTGGCGTCTCGCCTTCTCTTACTATTGCCAGTATATGAAGTATTCTATATTAATGGGTTTATTTCAATTAATGAATCCAACATTAAGTAAAATTCATAAATATCTGTAAATATTTGACAAAGCTGTTAAAATTCGAAAAAACTTTTACCTGAGGGTTAACCAAAATTTTGAAAAAAAGCACAAGTACAATTATCAGTCAGAATACGTAAAACTTGGAAGAAAATTTTATTCCGAAGGATATATTTGCAATGTAGAGAAGCTTTTGAGTCATTTTCCACAATATCTGAATCAAGTTTCATCTCATCATTATCTTTAAAAGTCTGGAGACTGGAAACTTTGAAAAACTTAAAAAACTAAATCCAATAATTAATCGGTCAAAATACGTAAAACTGAGAAATAAAAATTTCAAAATTTTATCCTGGAGGATATGTTTTCAACATAGAGAAGCATCTGAACTCCTTTTGGCAACATCTATGAAGAATAAGCTCTACCAATTTTGAAAAGTTTGACCTGCATCAATAAAAAAATATAAGTCCAATTATCGGCCCAGAAGGCAGAAAAGTTTAATTAGTTTAACTCTGGATGATATCAGTATGCCATAGAGAAGCTTTTCAGCAAGTTTCATCATTATCTATAAAGAATTGGCAAAGATATTAATTTTGAAAAAACTTAACCCGAGGGTTAACCAAAAATCAAGCAAAAATCCAGTTAAAAAAGTCTAGTTATTCGTCAAAATACGGAAAAATAAAAATTAATTTCTTCAAAATTTTCATATGGATGAAATATTTTGAACATAATAAAGCTGCTGAGAAAGTTTCGTTAATATCCATACAGATTTGACAAAACTATGTGAGTTTGAAAAAGTGTGGACGCCACCAAAGACGACTACGGAATTTGGACTGCAGATAATTTCCTAAGTGGCATGCCATTAAAGACTTATCAAAGAAATGAACACCAAAGTTTAAAGAAGGAATAAAAATACAATAAATGATCTTGTTTTCGAACCCCATTTATGTATTTTGATATTTAGTTAGTAATCCAGATTACCATAATATTCAAGTTTTGTTTATGTCCGGAAAATTCGAAATATTTGTTGCCCAAAATTATATTTTCCCATTTGAACTTTTTTCTTTTGACTTATGGTTTGCGGTCTGGACCAATTTGACTAGTTTTATATTTCCCGCCAAAATTACTTTGTTTTCGGTACCCGGATGTAAAAAAAAAGACAAGTTGCTTCCGTGTACGTTATCGGTTATCTAAAGCCATAGAAATACTTGAATGGTTAAATTATCTGAAGTTGAGTATTTCCACGGCAATACGAAGTACATGAAACTTTGGGAAAGATAGTATCCGGCGGTTTCGATGATTCAGTGGACATCGGCACGATAAATATATCGGTACGCTCTGCATTTTTTTTTTCAGTTTTTCCATTTGAAATAACATTATATAGCTTGAATTAATCAAACTTTTTATCAGGTAACATGTTAAACTCCCTATTGCTTTAAAAAAAAATCTTGGGTATCGAAAAAACGAAAAGATGTGGATCTATTTGCAGGCCACAACACTCACATCTAAATGAGTTTAGAAATTCGTAACATAACTCACATATATCTAAATGAGTTTAGAAATTCGTACTGTTATCTATTGAAATAGGCAACATAGGAAGTTGTTGCTTTGGCAACACTTCCAAAAATCCATAAACAGATTTTATCTCCAAACATAACAGTTGATCGTCAAATACTTCTCCTAACAATATAGAGTTTTATCACAATATTACCCATCTTCACTTAGTTCGGAGATATCGTGTAATTCAAAACTTCTTTTGGCAGACTGCCAAAACTTTATATAAAAGTATGTCGAAATTTACCCAGAGAGACTAACGCTTGTTCAGACATTGGTAGAATACCAAGGGGATAAATCCAAAAGTACGAAACCGACAAGGTAATTTAACACTCGACTTGTAGTTTGGGACAGTTTAGTAATATTGCAGAGAAACAAATGCGTTAATGAATTAGCGTTTTGATTACCATTTACTACTTTGATGAGAGTTTGACGCCAATGTTACAAACCAGAGATTAGCCAACTATTCTTTAGATGAGAACTCAATTTAAAAAAAATAAATCGTCAGCAGAAGAAATTCGAAAAAGTTTAAATGAAGAACATTTATCAAACTTTTAGTAATTTAAAATTAACTTTTAACAATTAATGTTAAAACTGAAAAAGCCAATATAATGAAAATATTTGATTTATCCAAAATAAAGGTCTTATTATGACGGTTATATCTCGAGGGAAGATATGGCGTAATTGTCTAGGAGCCCATACTCTTTCTCCGAATGAAACGGAGGAAATTGTTGAATGCAGAGGTCGTCACAAGACTTTCAACAAGGCTGAAATATACTCCTTGTGACAAGCTGTATTTTGCCCCAAACAAATAAAACATTAAAATGTTACATTAAGCAAATATTGCCTCAAGGTGCTTGTGGCAAACGCATCATGATACGACCGTAGCACGTTTTTTTCCAAATATATGACATATTGTGATATCATATATTTGGAGAAGGCATGCCACTTAATATGCATTCTATAGTTATAGTATACAAATACTCCCTAAAAATTCCAAATGAATTTTCACGCTATGCTGTAAATTGTACGAAAGTGGATTCCCTTGGTTACATTTTAAAATTCATTTTACAAGCATGTTATATGTGGTATTATAAAATGCATAGCTGATTTCTGCTAACTACTATTTATAATATATAGGAATGACACACCGGAGACTATCCATTTTTAGGCATTTCTGTTTATTTAAATGTTCTCGTGTTTTACATGATATATGCATGCCTAATAAAACGTTTAAATACAATACACCATGCAATATCAACAATGAAAAGCTGTGTTGAATGTCAGACAGACTGCACTCCACCCGCGAGAAAATTTTAGAGGTCTCCTCAAGGCCTGCAACAAGGGTGTTTGTTTATTTGATTGGGGTTGAACGCCGCTTTCAACAATATTTCAGTCACATCGCGACAGTTTTACTGATGGAGGAAGCCGGAGTACCCCAAGAGAACCACCGACCTTGGGCAGGTAACTGACAAACCTTATCA